>CAJFCO010018051.1:55712-77543 GCA_904066015.1 Synergus gifuensis | reverse complement strand
GCGCGCGAAGCGCGCGATGAGAATGTGCCCGCGAAGCGGGCAGATTTTTACTTTCAAATTTCATTAGCCTTAAGGAAGTTATGGTTATTTGTAATTTTGACAAATTTCGTTTTCATCTTTAAATCTTCAAATAACCAAAATTCAAAGTTAATACAACAAAGTAAAAGTTTTCTTGCGCCTTAAAAAATCAAGTAATCTAATATTAATACATTTTATTTTAAAATATGAGTGATGAAATCAAATTTTCTACTGAAATAATTCCAAACATTTTTTTTTTATTTTTTGTGATTGAATCAATAAAGATTTATTTCAAAAATTCAAAAGGCATGAACATAGCTTTGTTTAATAAAATTAATTAAATAAAATTTCAATTTAAAAAAAAATAAACAATTATTATCCAAATTTAATGATTCCTGTATGAGGAACAAAATCATATTTGTTTCTAGAAAGTAACGTGCTCATTGAATGAATATAAAAGTTGATACAACTTCACAGCTAGTTACATTCTTTAGCATAGCATAGCATAGTACAATCCTAAGTCGATGATTTGTCAGCAAATAATTTTTATCTTTGAAATACGTTCTCTTAACAATTTCGACTTTTTTTCTTCATAGGTTCGTTGAAGCCAGAAACGCCTTAAAAGAATTATTAGAAGCAATAGAAAACAAAGACTGGGATACGGCGAGAAAAAATGGTCACCTTGCTTATGATCGTCTCTTCCCTTTCGTGGAAGAAGAAGTAGAAGCTAAAAAGTAAATATTTCTTAACAAATGCTTTATCTAAATCATTCTCTATTTGTGTTTCCTTTTTTACTGGCTTAAAAAATATTATAATTTTTACAGCAGTCTTCCTTCTCACGTGAAAAAGTTCTTTCCACATTCCGTATGGACAAAAGTTTTGTCAAAGAGTATTGACGCTTTCAAAAAATTGCCAGAAACAATGGAGTATGCTGTCAAATATCTTCTAGCTTTAATAAATCAGAAAAATTATGGGAAAAGTTATCTTGGTCGTTGGTATCGTGAACTTTCACTCATAGAAATGCATCACAGAAAAGACCTGCAAACGAGTGCCACATTAACGTTGAATGCACTTTCTCAGGAAAATTTGACGCAAGTTGATGTGATGGATTTGCTCGAAAGGGCGAAAAAATTAGCGAGAAGAAAAACAGGAATTAACAGTGAAACGAAACACTTGATTAAAGATGTTTTAGAAACACTCCAGCAGGAACTTCCAGCGGAGTTTGACGTAATCATTGAAATCGAGGCGAATATGGTCGAAGGGTAAGTATTTTCCATTTTTCATTTAAACTCATCTCCCGTAAGTTGTCAGCACGCTACCCACCTGGCCCGTTTTACACCCAGAAAAAAGTTTCTTTGAATCAAATAAACATTTATTTGATACACGCAGAAAAATGAATCTGTTAAAGTTACAGATTCAGATCTGTTGGAAATGTTTGCTATTTTAACAGATAAAATCTGTTAATCTTACAACTCTATCTGTAAAATTTACAGAAATTCTTTTGTTAGAGTCATCTGCTAATATAGCAGAAAATATTTGAAATTTGAAATTTTTCAAGAAAATTCAAAAAGTGGTTATATCAGTCTTGTAGGACATTCAAAAAGGAATATTTTTCATCTCTTAACTTTTTTTCATAGCGTGTGTTATTTAGCTTAAAATTTTAATTTTCTTTATTTTTTTTGAATTTTCGAAATGTTATAAGTCTGAGAATTTTTGTTTTATCGAAAAAAGTCATAATGATAAATTGTTCGACTATTTATGTACTACAAATATCCTTAAACAGAATTTGTACATTTAAAAAAAATTTTTTTCAAAAATTTTAAAAATGATCCAAATTTTTTAATTTATATCCAAAATGGCTGGCTAACGAACTTGACCTTCATTTTAGGAGACTAAAAGAGTATACCAAAGGCCAATCAAATCGGTCAGTTCTTTCGAAAGTTATCGTGCTCACAAAATAAAATCTACAGACAGACAGACAGACACATTGGTAAAAACATGTTTTTCGGGTTCAGGGGGTCACAAAACGTGGACATTTGACAAAAAATGGGGAAGTCAAATTTTACACAAAACTAATACATTCCCTGATTAGAATGTAAAAATCTGTTATATTTACAGATAAAAATCTGTTGATTTGGAGCTATGAAAATTTGTAAAGTTAACAGAGGAAATCTGTAAATTTTACAGATTCAATCTGTTGAATTTAATATTTGTGTATGACTGAGTGAATTGTGGAAAAATGTGGGGAGACACCATTTCATTAGAATAATGGTTAAGATCATGGACTATCGTCCCATAGGCAGTGTGTCCAGATTTGATACGCAGAGTTACACATACACCTAAAGAAGAAGAGAGAGGGAGTATGTTTCATACGGATGATACACTCCCTCTCTCTCTACACAGACAAGCGCTTTATGTGTATGTGTAACTCTGCGTATCAAATCTGGACACACTGCCCATAGGTCGTGCATTCGAATCCCCCCAGCGTTGTGAGCGAAATTTTATTTGTTATATATATATATATATATATATATATATATATATGTTAAAATTTACAAATATCGATTCATAGGGTTGTTTCCAAAGTCAGGTATCAGTTATCCAATGAATGGATTTTATAGTTTATAAAATTCTAATTTTAAAAACGCCCATAAAATATTTTTTTTATATTGTTTACTATTTTTTATTTAATGTTGAAATTTGAATTTTCTATTACGATTTCGATTGGAGGGCCACTCTGACGTCATAGCGGTCGGATTTTCGACCAATCACAGCTTATGTGTCAGTGATTCTCAAATATGTTTGTCTGCCGATATTTTGTTTTGTTTATGTGCACGACGAAAATAGAAGTAAAAATATTGTTTAAAGAAATGATAAACGAGGGTTTCGTAAAAACCAATAGCAAAAATCTACTGAAAGTAGATATATTTATGGTATCGGAGTATTTTAAGAGTAATCGTGACTTCGCTTAATAAGTAAAGCTATCAAATAGAAATAATCAGAATTGACACTAGACCGTGGCCTAACCTCTTTATTATATTTATTAATTATATTTATTATATTTATTTATTATATTATTAATAATTAGGAAAACCTCTAAGTCATGTGACATCCACGTGACACCAATTTGAATAAATGTTTTCCCGACTTCAATTTTTAATAATTTTTTTTCTATTAAATGATTCAACAGAAAAAAAATGTTTAATTCACATTGAGTTTAAGGAGGTAACACACCAACTAACGGAATCAAAAGAGAGTTATTTAGCTTTTGGTTCACGTAGTAGTTAAATATGATAACGTTGTACAGTTTGAAACAAGCGCGCTATCTGTGGCAACAGTACAAATAACTTTGCAGTTTTGACATCGTATATGAAATATCGATGCCAAACCAAACTGCTTTTCATGTTCAATATCTGATAAATGCAGCCTAGTGTCACATTTTTTGCAAATCATCTCTTTTGCCAAAATATCAACATTTATAATTCGTCGACCTTCCACTAATTTATTTACCGTGTCTTTTACTGAATTTTTAAGGTTACGTTTGCCTTCTGCAGTTTTAGGAGCTCCGTGATTCTTCCAAATCTCTTTAGCCATTTGCTGCTGTGTGAGTCTATGTCTATAAACTTTTTCCGACACTTTTTTGCCCCTCCAGTAAAAACATTTTGGTTTTTCTTGTGCACAAACTTGAAGCAAGTCTTTTTCATATCAAAATCTTACGATGTACCAAGTTTCATCATTTTCTCTACGTTTTTTCAGTTTGGTGTGTTACCTCCTTAAATTAAAATTATGTATTCAAAAATTATTATATCTAAAATTATGAAACAACCCTATTATAAGTATATCCATATGAATAAACCGTTTTCCTAATTGATAACTGTTTTTAAGGCATTTATTTTTATTTTTGAAAGTACAAAAAAATCTGTAAATTTTACATTTAGACTTTACAGATTTTTCTGTAGTTTCAACAGATTTGTTAACATAACATATTTTATCTTTAAATCCAAGAAAAATTTTCTGTTGAATCTACAGAAATAATCTGCTGTCCCTATTCCAGCAGATTAAATCTTGTAGATTCTACAGATTTTTGTGTAGATTCAACAGATTTTTTTTCTGCGTTTATAGGGCCAAAGAAAAAATGTATTTGAATTAAATATGAATTTTCTTTGGCCCTATATCAAAGAAATGTTTATTTGATTCAAAGAAACTTTTTTCTGGGTGTACGCTTGGCTGATTTTGCGTCCCCCCTGAGCCACACTGGGGAAAAAGTCATTTTTTTGGTTCAAAATACGATTCCGGGTGAACCTGTGGACAGATTTGAATGTCTTTTTTTTAAAAAAAGCTGATAAAATTCAGGAGAGAATTGTCGAGGCCGATTTTTGAAAAAGGTCTCCATTTTTTTTTTATAAATAAACAAATGTATGCGAAAAAACGACAATTTATCCAAAAGCAAACATCCAACAAAAATTTTTTTAATAAACAATTAATTGTTTAAAACTTAATTTTCGCAATTTTCATTGCAGTACAACCTCGCTAGGAGGTACCCCGATAAGAGGTTTAATAGCCTTGATAAGCTCGGAAGCTTCCCCCACTACAGACCATACTCATGCCAACACACACGCACATTTCGCACACACGCGCAATTTCCGAGCTCGACGCTGAGTAGTGAGGGCCCCCTATTTCTCGGAATTCTTACCCCTAACCGCCCGTGGGTCTCCTCTTAGCGAGGTTGTACTGTAATTTCATATTATTTTTCCTCATATTGTAAGTAATTCATCATATAACATCATTATGATGGAAAAAGTTCGTATCTGAATAATAGTTAACAATAATATAAACGAATTTAATTAACAAATGTACACTTTGGGTGTTTTTTGAAGAAAAATACCGTTTTTTTTTAGTATCTACTTATAATTAGCTAACTTTAGATAGTTTAAATATAAAAGATAACTGAACAATAATTTTTCCAATTATTATAAACAAATTTTATAACAAATAAAAAAAAGAACGGAAAAAGTCTTTTTTTTTAGTTTTAATTTCGTAAAATCTTTTGAAATTGTCTCAATTTTTTAGTGCAATGATAATAAAAAATAATTCAACAGTGAAAATTAAAAAAAAAAGACTTTTTTGCGTTCTTTTTGTTATTTTTTTATAAAATTTATTTATAAAAATTGGAAAAATTATTGTTCAGTTATCTTTTATATTTAAACTACCTAAAGTTGGCTAATTATAAGTAGACACTTAAAAAAAAAGGTATTTTTATTCAAAAAACATCCAAAGTGTACATTTGTTAATTAAATTCGTTTATATTATTGTTAATTAAAGATTATAACTTGTAGTACCATCTCGAGGTACGTGAGTCACACCTTGAGCGCTATAAGAAAAAAAGAGGTCACCTGATTCTCTCCCTTGTTCATACTCCTCATTCATTTAGAGCTAATTTTTTTTTTTTTTTTGAAATTTCTTTCGTTCGAAGAGATTGGGTAGATTATTCATGGGAGGGATTATAATCTCTTCGAACGAGGTTCTTCGTATAATTACGATTGAACTTCACTTACAGGTAAGTTCGTTTAATCGTTTAATTATACTTCATCCCTCGTTCTCGAGATTATAACTTGTAGATGTTTAGAGTTATCAGAAATTTCAGTAAAAAATTACTGTTTTATTTTAAACAATTAATTTATTATGCACTAGAGGAACACATTGTTTTAATTATTTAATACTGTGTTGGCAAATGCATTGGTCGTTGGCTTTAATGGTCTATTATAATGTTTTGCGAAAGTTTGGGATCGGCTTGACCACGATGCCGCTTTACAAATGGAAGTTTTATCTAAACCTTTTCTAAAAGCTGCCGATGTTGTAGCGTGTCTTGTCGAATATGAAGAGAAAATATTAGTGTCTACATTGCATTGCACCACCACCGACCTTATCCATTTACTTAAAGTCTGAACCCCAACTGGATCATGGGGGCGTCATACGCTTATGAACAAATTATCCGTATTACGTAAATCTTTGGTCGCTTCGACGTAGTATTCTAATATTGACGCAACATAAATGTTTGGTTTTTCCCTAAGATAAGGTAACTCTAATAAAGGCTGGGGTTTCCCTGGACCGGAAGTTTTAATTAGGTCTGGTACTTTAATTGCAATTCCCGAATACTTCTTTATAATATTTGATATTTTTAACAATGAAAAAGTTTGTAATCTATGTCCGGTGGAGAGATCCAGTAACATAATTGTTTTATGTGATAGCATTTTCAAGGTAAGTGTATCAGCTGGGGACCAACCGTCCAAAGTATTAAGGACGTCATTTGTATCCCAAACGGTATCGTATCGAGGCCTTGAAGGCGCTGATTTGTATATACCTTTCATTAATCTAACCACGTTTGGATCTTCTCCGACTTTATTTGCGGAGATAACCGAAACCCCTGATCTAAACGAATTTAACGAGCCGTATGAAGATCCTTCTTTGAATTTTTTGGAAAGAAATTCCATAATATTATCGCGTTGTACTTTGTACGGGTTGGTTCCCTTCGTTTGACAAAATTTCCACCACTGTTTTAGACCTACTTCGTATTGTTTTAATGTTGACTCAGATAACGATCATCAATTCCAAAGACTCCACCGGATGTCCTCTTAACCTAAATGACGTCCTGAGACAATCCCTGATATTAGAGAAAGCCGCTCGCTCAAGCGATGTTCTGTCCTGCAAGGTGACGAAATTGTGTGACGGGTTGTGTGGGCCATTTAGGTATCAATTAAATTCCCTGAGCTTTATCTTGTATACCCTTCTTGAGTATTTTCGGAATTTGTGCGAAGGGGGAAAGGCGTAAAAGAAGAAATTTGTCCAGTTAATGGTGAAAGCATCAACTGCAAAAGCTTGTTTTTCAGAGTACCATGATACAAATTTGTCACATTTCTTATTTCAAAATGATGCAAATAAATCGATTTCTGGATATCAAAATTTCGCGATAATTTTTTGAAAAGCCTAATTTGAAATTTCCCATTCTGTGTCCTAAGGGCATGCTCTGCGCTTGGTTGTAAAAAAATTTTTTTTTTGATTTGACGATCCGCGTCTGATTCATTACCGGAGTCACCATCGTCTATAGACAAACAAAGAAATGAAGGGGTTAGGTTAGGTTTTCGCACCCCCCCCCTGTTTTTTTTTTTTTTTTTTTAATATTTTGCCTGTCGTGCAAGCTTATCGATTGAACTCTGGTTTACTTTACCTCTCGTGTAAGTTTATCAGGTGATTTTTGGCTTGCCTTGCCTCTCGTGCAAGTTCGCCAATTTGTTTGACTATGTCAATTCAACAATTTTTCCTTTACGTTTACTGAAAAAAAAATGGAACTTTCTTCGGTGTAAAAAGAAGCTCGTAATTCTTGGAGAGCATCTTCTTGAGACTCGTCACCGCGAGGTGCTGGGAGGTTAATTCCGGGATTCGCCGCGTATTTGCGAAACTTCTCGATGTGCCGCCGTATGCTATTTGTCTGGTCTATCTCATCTCTCATCCTCGCTGTCTTCTTCATGTTCTCTCTGCCTATTTACGCTCATTTTGTTGATTTTTCACGATTTTATTTTATGAAAATCGCGCTTTGATTTTTTAAGATGTTAACTTTCACACACACAAAAAATGAATGAGGAGTATGGAGAAGAGAGGGAATCACGTGACCTCTTTTTTCCTATAGCGCTAAAGGTGTGACTTTCACGTACCTCGAGATGGTACTACAAGTTATAATCTCGAGAACGAGGGATGAAGTATAATTATTATTTAGATACGAACTTTTTCCATCATAATGATGTTATGCGATGAATTACTTACAATATGAGGAAAAATAATATGAAAATAATGTAAATTGCGAAAATCAAGTTTTAAACAATTGATTGTTTATTAAAAAATTTTTTTGTTGGATGCTTACTTTTGGATAATCTTCTTGTAATGTTGCACTATCAAACGAAGTTGATTTCAAAACTTTTCACTCAATTTCCAAGAAGCCAGAGGACTAAACTTAAAAAATTGTCATTTTTACGCATGCATTTGTTTATTTATAAAAAAATGGAGACCTTTTTCAATAATCGGCCTCGATAATTCACTCCTGAATTTTATCAGCTTAAAAAAAAAAAAAAAAAAAAAAAAAAAAACATTCAAATCGGTCAACGGGTTCAGTCGGAATCGTATTTTGAACCAAAAAAATGGCTTTTTCCCCACTGTGCGAGGGTCCCTTGACAGCCGACACTGAAGTGCCGCGCTCGAAGTGACCTCGAACAGTCGTCAGTGCCGTACTGTTTAGCCTGCGTAGTATAGAAATTTGCGAATTTCTGAGCACGGGTTCAGAGTCTACATATATACGGTCCTGAGTGTTGACAAAGTGTGCTCGCTCGTCCCATTTTAATTGGGTCCGATGTTTGGCTGCCTACCCCCAAGAGTGGCCTGGTTACAAGAGATGAGTGTATAACGTTTTACATTTTAAAGTATATTAAAAAAATATATTTTTCGATATTTTGGATTTTTGTCACATTTTTTCATTTAATATCATTCAATTTTGTGAAAAATTACGCTGCCACACAAAAAAAAAATTTCAAGAACTTTTTTGAAGGTCATTGTATTCCTATGTATCTTGAGGCCCTGAACTTAAATGTTAGGTTAAAATAGCACCCCATCCGATTAGTTTTGGACAAAACCTCAAAAGATATTACTTCGAGCAGAGATGAGGTGGGAGATTGCTGATCCTGTGGAATAAGAGAATGAAAAAAATTGAGCTGATAAATGCGCCCTCTGCACGGATGTTCATAAGAGTTACGTACAGGAGCACGTTTTTAGATTCTGCTCGTCGGTAATTGATGTATATTGAAGTTATGTATGTTGAAGTTTCAGACTAACATTGTTTTTAATTTTTTTAAATATTTATTAGATTAAGAATATCAACAAAAAGTTCTCAAAACCATTTCATTTTTTTACTAGCAAAAATTTACCCGGCGTTTCCCGGAATTTTAAAAGATTTCAAGTGACTTTAAGGAATTTCAAAGATTTTCATAGAGACATCAAGTGATTTTGGGGAATTTTAAGATATTTTATGTAAGGTATTTCATTTGGTTTTAAGTAACTTCAAAGGATTTTTAAGAGTAAAAATCAGTTTAAGAATTTTTAAGAGTTTTCAAAATATTTCAAGGTATTTTTAAAAGAGTTTGAAAGAGTTATCAATAAGATCTTCAGAGATTTCTATAGATTTCATAAGATTTAAAGACATTTTAAGTGATTTTAATGAATTAAAAGGAAATTTTGAATATTTTTAACGATTTCAAGACATTCAAAATGAGAAACATCATTTATGAGAATTATTTGGAATTATATAAGTAATTACAAACTAAAAGTACTAACAAGTATACAATTATTTTGTATTACAACTTTTTAGAATTGCTAGAAATTTTAAAATCTTGAAAATCGAAATCCCATCAAAATTACCTGAAAAAAAAGTAGTATAAACAAATTCTAAGAAGTATTAATTCAAAATTATGTGTATGTTAGTACTTAGAGTTTGTAATTGTTTAATTCCAAATAATTCTAATCATTCTAATAAATAAATTTTTTAATAATTGAAAGTCCGGATGAGGCTATTTTAAATTTTTCGGTTTAGAAATAAATAATTTTAACGTTTAAGCACCTAAAACTTCAGCACAATTGTTTAAAGTTAATTAATATTAATATAATATTATGTATAAGTATATTATCATACAGTTCATTATATAAATTATCCATTTCCATTTAAATCAATAAAATTGTCAATTTCTTATATTTTTGTCAGATGCGGATCAATGGCATTTTACACCTGAAAAAAGAAAACCTCAAAATCTACGTACATAAGAATCACGCAAAATAATCAAATCATTAAAATAACCAATTTCTTGAATTTCTTTCAATTTGCGGATCCAAATAGAAATAAAAGACTATTATAATCTATTCTATTATAATATAATTATAATATTAACATTAATAATATATATAATAGTATTAATATTAATATTCTACACCAGAAAAAAACTTTACCTCAAAATTGACGCATGGAAATATTAATATCGACAATTTCTTGATTTTATTTCAAATGTGAATCAAGATATAAATAGATAGACCGCCCGAATTTCCCCGACCGGAAATCGTACATCTTCGAGTTTTCAAATTCAGAAGATCTGTTTTACTCTGTTTTACCGTTTTATTTTTAAAAAAAATCAATGAACATAGAGTGCGCCTCGGAAAATCAAGCAAAATCCAATGCACAGGTTAAGCAATCTCCCACCTCATCTCTGCTTCAAGTATGTAATGGAAAAACTTGGTGGATCATTATAGATTTCAAGTCGCTGAATGTAATAATGAAATCAGATGAGTTATCTGAATAAAAAGTTCGTAACATAATCTTAATAAAAGATGTCAAACAAGGGAAGACGAGACTGAGATAAGATGAGACAAAACGAGACGAGACAAACCAAGAAAAAAGGAGGGGAGAGCGAGACAAGAACATAGAAAGGGACGAGACGAAAACGAATACATAAACTCAACTAAAAACAAGGGACGACCAAAGAATGACACTTTTCGTCGAAATGCCCATATATTATTAGTTGTCAATGCAGTGTTTATAATTATTTATAATAATTCTGGTATTTTATAATTTTTTCAGGAATGAATCGGGTTCTAAAAGTACATGGAGTATAGATATCGGAGGAGATGATAAAGCTTACACTAGAGTGGAACAAATCGCTCTTCGTCATTATCATAAAGACGGATATCCGAAGGGTTTCCACTGCGAAGGTTCCTTACCTTTGACTCTATTTACAGTTTTATTCTGGAGCGAACTCTACGACATTCCAATTCCGGGAGCCTTTGTTTCATCCTATCAAGAATCACCCCTCGATTTATACACGTCAAACTTTTTCGAAAACAGGAAGAAAAAACTAGAACGCAAAATAACTTTCATCAGGTCATTAGATACCGAGAGTTTTGGAGAATTAATGAGCAATGAGTTCATTAAATATAAAGATTTCCGATCCACAATGTCGAGTCACCTTTTCGAAAGTGAAGAGCACTTTAAGGTTTGTTTGTTTGTTTGTAAATTATATTTCTTCCTCACAGAGGAAGCTTTGTATTCGTTACATTATCCAATATTTTTAAAATGGTTTAATTAAGGGCATGGAATACTTTACCATAAGAGCAAATTAGTTAAACCAATTATACATTCATAATAATCAATATATTAACAAATAAGAGTCAATAAACCTTCGTCTACATGAGACGAAGGTTTATTCACTATTATTAGCCAAAAATATTTATTATTATGATGAATGTATAATTGGTTTAGCTAAATTGCTCTTATGGTAAAGTATCACATGCCTTAAACAGTTGTAGATAAATTGATGAAATTTGTAGGCTAATAATGAAAATATTGGCACCACCAGTATCTCAAAACGTGCGAAAGGATATTTCAAAATATTGAATTTAAAAATTTTTATGTACATATATTATACATATTCGTAATATTGTAGAATTATTGTAAAATTGATTTTTCGACTGTAACTTCTCAAATAATCAAAATTCAAAGCTTATGTAAAAGAAAGAAAGAAAGATTCCTTGCGTCAAGACTAATCGATTGACCTGTATGATTAATGCATTTTATTGAATATTAAGGAAGTTATGGTTTTATTTGTAATTTTGAAAAATTTCGTTTTTATCTATGTTTTCAAATAACCAAAATTAAAAGCTAATGTGAGAAAGTAAAAGGTTTTTTGCATCGTATAAAATTAAGTAATCTAATATAAATATTTAAAACTAATATAAATATAAATATTAAATTTAATTATTTAGGAAAACCGTTAATGCTTCCTCTATGAGGAAGCAAATTCATTTGCAACTTCATCATAATGAGGAAGCAAAGTGCTCAAAGAATGAGCACAAAAAAATATAAATATATTTAAATGGAATACTCGAGATCGAATTCACAGCTAGTTTTTTCATGTAGCACGTTGTCGTTATACTTATTCGCATATTAATTATTAATTCATTAAAATTTTTATACCTTGGTATTACTTATTATTAATATTTTTTCAGGAAGTTGCAATGAGTTTGGGAACGACTGGAGTTGTGGGAATTTGCGAAAGACTGGCCACCAATTTTAATGTCTGGAAAGCTGGATTTCCGGATTTATTTTTGTGGAATCCATTAAGCAATGAGGTTCGTTAAAAAAATGCAATGGTTAATCAAAATTCAAGGTGGCTGCAAATCAGATAAAACAAAAGAAAATACAGAGAAAATTAAAACTCCTGAAACTTATGCAATGATTAGTTGAAAATTATCGAAAATTTATGCTGTCAAAAATTGAGATGCATGAATATTTCCCAAACTTTATTTTCTCTAATATCTATGTATTTATTTTACTTTTTACTTTTGCAATTCAAATTAGAATTTAGCGAAGTACTCATTCTGGTCTCACATGTGTGTGGGAAGCACCTCTATGGCGCCCTTTGGTACACAATGTACTATTACGGCTTCTATTTATGAAATAAGCTGAAACCTGTATATGTTCAACCGGATAAAACCTTTTTTGAAATCCTATATGCAATCTATTTCTTAAGCCAAATTTGGAACGTAAAGTGCGAGCACCGTGAGGAAATGTGCGAGCGAAGAGTGCAGTTTTTTTTCTGAAGTTTGAAAGGCTACCCCAAAAAGTATTATAAATTTAAACTTTTTTAAGTTTTGAATTCAGAACATTTTTTCTTTTGAAAGTTTATTTTAGATAAATTGAGTTTTTTACTATTAGAAATAATTTGTTTCTTTTCAGTGTAAAATTGTCGAAGTGAAAGGACCCGGGGATTCATTATCGACAAAACAAAAGCTGTGGCTGCAGTATCTGCAACGATTGGGAATCAGAGCAGAAGTTTGCATCGTGAAAGGTAATTTTTTAAAATACTCTGCAGAGTTACTAAATGTCCTATAAAGCTGGATAAATAATTTATTTGATTTAATTTGCAAATTTTCATTCGAAATTGATTACTTTTGACTTAAAAGTGCTCCAAATCAAGTACACAATCTTAAATGAAAACTGTCATAATTAGACTATTTTGTACAGAAAAGTTTAAAATTTATCAACTTATGAAAGACCATATTTCAAAAAATTTCAAATATTCATAATTATACAATGTAAAATTTAATCAATAACACAGCTCCATAAAAAAAAGTTGTCAGTTCCAGAAACCAGAATAGGCTTACCATACTTTTTTGAAGTCGCTGAATCTGAATCCGGGGTCAGCTTGGCTTCCACGAAGTAGTATAAGGAGACTTCACACGTTTGCTTTAAGCTGATGTGTATCTCTTTTTCGGATTTTCATTGATTTAGCTACGAGAGCGCCACGGAGGAAATATGGAGGAATTACGATATCTCAATAGCAGACGACAGATAGCAGACGATAATTTTGTCGTTTGCTACTATGGTCAATCGTGAATTCCTCCATTTTCTGTCCGTGACACTCTCATAGCTGAAGCAATGAAAATCCGAAAAAGAGCTGTACCACGATTTTGGGTCAAGTGCAATACACAGCGTGCGGTCTCCTTATACTACTTCACGTTGACTCCATCACGTCATATGTCGTCCCTAACCTCAAAAACCATGGAAAATCGCTGATTGCAGTGAAACATGATTCCCATGTATGAAAAGTTTTCATATTCTATGTTTTCGAGGTCGCTGAGTACGAATCCGGAGTGGTTTTGGTTCTATGACGTCATACTTCGTCCCTAACCCCCAAAAAACGTGGAAAATGAAAAGTCCTCATATTTTATGTGACAACGCCCGTACGATCCGTGTCACGCTGAAAACACCAGTTCTCGTTGGTTTTTTCCAATGAGTATTTTCCTATCCTTTCTTAAAAAATAGATGACGTGTCCGCAGTTTATTCGTGACCTGATTGGTTGAGAGATGGTCACGTGGGATCGTCACAAGTGCGTAACGTGAAGTAATTATATAGGCGCGCGAAGCGCGCTGTGATATTCTAGTACAATTTAATATGTATTATTTAGTGTCTGCTTTCAAGACTGAGAAAATTGTAATACCAAAACTGTGTTAAACGTCAAACGTGTGATATAAAAGTAATCAGTAGATTAAGCTATATTTATTAGCAGGGGCCACGTATTATAAAACTTAAAGAACTGTGCAAATCGTTATTTATACTTTGTAAATATCTTTGTACTATTTAATCCAGATCAATAAATTTTGTTATACAAAAGAAAAAAGTTTTCGTTTGATGACTGAAGTTAAGCAGTGTTAGGCGCGGTTAGTATTGGATGCTGGTGCTGTTGTCATTTACATTACTTGATCATGGCCGTATGTGTAAAGCTTTGAAAGCAGACACAAGCCAATGTACAATGTATTACATAATAAAACCTAATAATATCATATTCTATGTTTTCGAGGTCGTTGAGTACGAATCAGTAGTCGTTGTAGTTTTATGACGTTACTCTTCGTCCCCAAACTAAAAAAATTCCCAACATTTAATATTTTATAGGTAACTTCGGAAAAACTTTCATTCCAATAGACCAGACTCTACTCGTTCGATTTCTGGCTTAGCGGAAATGAAAAGCTAGTCGAAAGTGAGTTGATGCCGTCGACTGCATTATGCAGATAACAACCATGCTAACAAGCATGTCGCATGGTTATTATCTCCATAATTATATGTTTGATCCCACAGTGATATCAGGTGATGATGGTATCTTTGTTATTTTGATAATGCTGAACGAAATTTTCGCTCAGTATGATTTTTTTGCTTAAGGGTATGCTCTACGCTCCGTTGTGAAAATTTTTTTCGGTGTTTGCACCATGATCAAACGCAATGATATATCGCTCTCAAATTTTGGAATATAGAAAATAAAACAATAAATTACGTTATGACTTTTATTTTGCATAGTTATTTATTGTCTTATTTCCTATATTTCCGAAATTTGAGAGCTATATATCATTGCGTTTGTCCATGGTGAACACCGAAAAAAATTTCTACAACGGAGCGTAGAGCATGCTCGTAAACGAGTGACGAAATCCTGCTACTCTAACAGTTTCTGTGAACAATGACAACTGCCCTGAAAGGGAATGTGTAGAATGATTCGTATCACTATCTGTTGGAGTAATGAAGGCAGTAGGAGCGTACTGCCTTCAGGAGGGCATTAGGGTGTTAAGATGTGTGAAGCCGTAGTGTATCCGAAGACAAGTTGACTTCGTCATCGTCAAAGTCGGAAAGCTCTCATACTTAGCCCTGGGAAGGTATGTGAGTTATCATCCCCAGGACGGTAGACTCAGATAAAATTACCAATTCGCCACTTTTTATTTTTCTTAGATTAGAGACGAAATATGACGTCATAGAACCTCAACAACTCCGGTTTCGTACTGTAGCGACCTCGAAAACATAGAATACACTTTTCATAGATGGGAATCATATTTTACCTCTGAAATCAGCGATTTTCCATGTTTTTTGAGGATAGGGTCGAAATGTGACGTGATGGAGTTAAACTGGACCTGGATTCGAATTCAACGACCTGAAGAACGTATGGTAAGCCTATTCTGGTTTCTGGAGCTAACTTTTTTTTTTTTTTTTTTTTTTTTTTATTTATTTACAAATAAATGTTATAGTCGTTTAATATTCAATGCATCATTGTCTACATTTTTAAATTTTGAACATTTAAAAAAAAATGAAAAAAAAAGGAAAATTTAATTGCTTATCATGTTTAAAAATTGTTTGTCTAATTTTCCTTATAAATAGGTTGAACATATTTTTTAATTTTTTAATTCTTAATAGAAGACAAATTCTAAAGTTACTTAAATATGTATTTTTGAAATTGTTTCAGCCAAAGGAAAAAATGGCAGAAAATACTGAAGTTTTCTCAGCACCTCCCTTTCTTGTAATTTCGTTTGACTGATTATCATTTTTTTTTATCACGAATTAAATTTTGTTTAGTTGCGTTGCGACTGGTGACGACGCGATCTTAGTTTTTATATTTTTATTCAATATTTCAGGAAATCAGTCGTCCTAACGCGCTCATTTTTTTTTCTTTTTTGATTAAATAGAGCTTTTGATGGAAAAGTTTTCTTGCTTTGTTGACATTAAGTGAATTAATTTTAGTGATTGTGCTTTCGACAGTTGTTTTTCTTATAGAGATTATACTCTCCGTTTCAGATTCAGATTCTTTGGTACAGTCTAAGAGGTCGAAAAAAGAGCGATTTTTTACAAATTTTTTTTAATGACAGGTTCATTTATCATGTTACAAGTATTTGTCCATTCGATTACTACATATTTGAACCTCTTTCAGTAATTTTTTAAATTAAAAATAAAAGGTCCAAAGAAAAGGACATTTTCGGTGGCCATAACTGATAAAATCTGGATCATGTAAAATCAAAAAATCCAGCGGCATTGTTTAGTGAATGACAGGGCCGTGCGCAAGGGGCAATTAAAATTAAAAATAAGATTTTATTTTACATCAAAGACGATCGTTTGAAGGAAATTTTTTTATTGTAACATATGAATTAATCATAAAAATATTTCGACCCCCTCCCCCAACATGAATTCCTGCGCACGGCCCTGGTGAGTGACTTTCTTTTTAAAAATTTCATTTTTTTATGATTTAAAAAATTTCTCATTTTCAAACTATCTACTTTATTTTAATTTGATAGTTTTGCCATAACATGTTGTTAATATTATTATATATTAATAAATACGAATAGATGTGAATTATGAACAGATATTCTTGTTGTTTGCGAACTCTTAAGATATATGTATCTAACGAATTTTTTAAAAATAGAAGATATTTTTTTAGCATGTAAATTTTCATATTTACAAAAAATGTGAATACGCAGAGTCTCGGAGAGTGTTTTTTATACTGTAAAATAAAGAACACTTTTTTATACCTACAATAAAATATACAAAATAAATAATAAAAAATTGTGACATTTACATTTCCTTCTATTTTCCATTTTTATTTTCTTTCATTTATTTTATTTTCAAATGTGTTTTTTTAATGAAACCAGAAATAAAGAAATATTACTAGAGTGACTGCCGCGTGCTCTCTCGTCAATGATACAGTCTGGTCTTCCTACAAGCTCCTGATATTCAAGGCATCTTCCTCGAAATGAAAGAACAGGGTTAGTATGACCATGGTTAAAACTTAGAAGAGGGCAAGGCAGGTTGCTTCGCGGAATATGATGGGAAGAAAAGATTCTCGTGGATCGAAAAGGTCGCGAGAAAGGACTCTCGCGGAAAGATGGAAAATAAGGGAAGGCGAGAAAGGAAGAATTTTCGCGGAAGAATTCTAGAAGGATGAATAAATTCTTGCGGAAGGGTCGGGGGTTGAGGATAGCGAAAAAAGATTCTCGCGGAAAGGTGAAAGAGACGTAGTGTAACATAGCCTGGAGTAAAGCTTCTGTGTTTATTTTTCCCAACTGGTACAGGAAAACGTATTGAGGTCATGGGAGCTTCATTGGAGGAGACTAGTTCTCCGTCCTCGTGGAAATGCGACTTCGACGACGATTCTAGTTAGGCCCGACAAATGCGTCCTTTTATAGGCCATATACCCCCACGAAAACATCGTGGAAGATTATTAGAAAATTTGGACTAAGACTGAGATAGTGCAAAAGAGATAGTGACTCCATGTGAGGGAGCGAGCGGACAAGTGTGGTCAGAAAGTATTGCGCTTGCATGCAAGTGCAATAGATGTAGATGATTGTGACTTCTGCAACTCGGATTCGTCTGTCGGTTCCAAAATAAAATGAAACACCCGAGAAGTAATCTTAATTTAGTTTATTATCACAAGAAAATCTCACACACAAATTTATCAATGTTCAGAGTTTATTTATTGAAGTTTTAAGGAGAGTTAGTTTTAAGAAAGTTATTACACACAAAGTTATATATCACAAGAACAATATTAGTAGACAATATATTAGAAAAATCACATATAAATTCAAAGGGTAAATGAGAAAAATTACGAAGGAGTCAAAACGCGTCTCAGTCGGCTGATGAGGTCAAGAATTGAACTGAGGAACCTTGTACCTAGAACACCCAGGGACCCATTTTACCCCTCTTACTCTTTTTATGGAGTTTTCTACTATTTTGATGTTCAGAGTTATCATGGGTCTCTGGTTGTTCTTTTTGAGTTAAAATATCACTTTACTGGTACACTGAAACCTGGATTTGAGTCCCCTAGATTTCTATCATTCTGAGAAGTTGGTTTGCTCCCAAATTTAGATGAGAGGAGGTGTGGGGTTGAGAAGAGAAGCGCCGCGAGATTGATAATGCTCGGCTCGGCAATAGCGTAGCCACAAGTGGGCAGTACCCGCTAAGTCAGTTAGCTTTAGTTCACAAATTGAACACTGGTACATACATCGCTGACTTACGACAGTGTACTTCTAACACAAAACTTTGTTCCTCGAAATTGAATTAAGGTTTGGAAAGCCTGTTTTCAACAACAAAGTGCAACAATCTATGCCTGATGTTAGAGAAATTTCGTTACACCCCTTTTTTAAGATAGGATAAATAATGATAATAAACTGTTAATGCAAACTTACAGAGGGGTTGAAAATGGATTCTATGGGTGCGGGTGTGTTTGTTATCTTGAGAAAAGTTATAGCAGTGACGGGAGCAATTTCAGAAATACTTGCGTGTATGCGATTTGTGCTCGTCGTCGTCGTTTGCCTCTACTTAATCCTAGAGGTCCTCTCAACTGGTGAATTTCCTTTAAAAGACAAAAGTCCTTGTCACGCTTCTTTCTTTTTCACAATTTTGAAAAATGTTTTTTTTTTTGCAAAATCCTTAGTATTAATTATCTCCACAGGTTTAAAAAGAACCTCCTAGAAAGAGCGGCAGAAGAAGAAAGAACAAAAGAAACTATGAATATAGGTTGCAGTAGCAAGCTTCCAAAACAGAGTAGCAGTCGGAATGAGGAGACCTGACAGTGGCACGATATAGATAACAGCCTCAGAGATTCGACCAGGAAAGGTATAATTTTACCACTTCTAAAGTGCTGGAATAAAAAGAGAAATAGATTAAATTACACCAGCAGATTTTCATAGATAGATTGGTCCAAACGACAAGGAACTGAAGGTTCTTGTTTGGGAATTTCTTGTCATTTAGAGTTATGGTTTTGATTTAAAGAATTTTGAATTATTTTTCAACAATTTCACAGAATCTAAATGAAAAATAACTTTTTTTCAAAGCTAAGAGACATTTATCATCAGAGTGCAGTTGCGATGATGCAATTGGATCATCAGTTAGTCCAATCGCATCAACATTACCCGGAGGAGTTGTAGTGACTTCGCATTAGCGAATGGTGATTTTAAAATCCTTACCAAGGTCATCAGACAGCTTTTCAAATTCAAAACTGAATAGTGCCGACAGTGATGAAACTTGTCCCAGATTAGCAAATGAAACGAGAGATGAAATAGACATGAGTCTTGTCTACGAAGCTCCTTCTAGAATCCTTAAAGTTAACCCTTTGCGGCATAGTGGGTCGTTCAGCGACCCACCTTTTTCTCCATGGTTTTACATTTTTTTTAACTACTTTTTTAACAAGTACCGGGTTTTTTGTTTTCCCTAAGTCTCTAGGATATAAATGAATGTGAAAAAAATGTTATCCGTCATTAATTGTTAATTATAAAAATAATGTATATAAACAAATAGTCCAAATTGGTGCTTTTTCACGGAGAAATGCATTTTCCACTAATCTATATCTTGTAGTTTGGAATGGCAATTTTTTTTGTATTGAGTACACCTTAAAGTATTTTTCAGAATTTTTTCAGAATTTTCTGCAATGTTATATAAGTTATAAACTCTATTTTTTTTGCTTAAAAAATTCTAAAATGCAGTGTTTCTCATACTAAACCCAATATAACAATTGTATTTTTTTTAACCCTGTTCTTGAGGTGTTTATTTTCATCTCTGAATCTGAATCTAAATTCAAAATATTCAATTTCGAAAAATTCAAGATGTCGGAAAAAACATGGCGGACAAAAAATTTTAAAAATTAACACATTCTGTTTGAAATTGGTTTTCAGGGGGTTTATATCGTCGCTGAATTTCGAAAAATTATTGAATGAAACATTATTGAATGTAAAGAAAAATTGAAAAATTATTGAATGTGAAGAAAAGTATACGACTGAAAGAGTTAACAAAAAAAGTCTTTTTGTTATAGTATTTGAAGCATTGTAGAATGTAAAAAAATGATGAAGAACGTATTACATAAAATTATAAATAGTTATAAATAAACAAATGTTGAAAATCGTTTTTTTTTTACGAAAGAATTCATTTTTGAACGACGTATTGAATAAATTGGAATGAAACTTGGTACTTTTTAGGGTATTTGTGGCCGCTGATTACGAATTCGGAGCCAGATTTTCAAAATTCAAAATGGCGGATCCAATATGGCGGACGAGTTTTCAAAAAATTAATTAATTTTCATGAAACTTATCATCTGGGTGTTTTTGGTGTCTCTGCTGACGAATTTAAGGTTAGATTTCCAAAATTCAAAATGGCTAATCCAATATGGCGGACAAATTTTTGAAAAAGTATCAAGTTTTTAATATTATTGATGATATTTACAGGCACTTGAACTTCAAAGTATTTAAAAAACTAACACGGGAGAATTGGCTGACAATACGTTCGAGACGTCTCTTCACTGCCTTACGCACCTCTTACCTACTATATGTAGTAGCAGCCGCAGTTCTCTTTCACTGCCCCACGGACCCCTTACCTCCTATATCTAGTAGCGACCGCACTAACACGAGTGAGATTACCTCATGAGGCTTGGTGAGATTTGGTGAGGCTACCTCGGGTGGCCCACCAGCCCACCAAATCAACTAACTAACCAATTAACTAGTACAATTCATTGAAAAATAAGAAAGTTATGGTTACTTTTAATTTAAAAAAATAATTTTTCGACTATAATTTCTCAAATAATTAAAATTTTGAGGCTGTTGTAAAGAAAATAAAATTTTTTTTATATTGATACGAATCGGGCAAATGAGCACAAAAGTTGATAGAAATTCACAGCTAGTTTTTTAATGAAATTGCATTAATCTTAGAGGTATATCGATTTGTCTCGATACAAGGATTCTTTTTTCATGTAAAGTCTGCTTTGAATTTTGATTATTTGAGAAGTTATACTCGAAAAATCAATTTTACTAAAATTATAAAGGTACATAAAACTTGTAAAATTTAATATTTTGTTAAACCTGTGTAAGAAATTCAACTTGGTATATAACGGTGTTTCGTCCTAACAACACGTAAAAATATTTAATTTGTATTTTTTAAACCATTTTTCTCAATTTAACTGTCTACAGCTGTCATATTTAGCATTTTATTACGGTGACGGATTAGGATTAACATATTTTTAATTATCAATAATTTATTATATATTGCACTTCAGCTATAGGAACCATTTACACGCAATCCCCGATTCTACGGCTTTTTCAGGCATGCTCTGAAATTGCTGTGAATCGATTTCAAAATCGACATGAGGTCAAAAGATAGGGCCGTATGAATCAGTGTTTCTAACGGGGTCTCCACGTGGTACTGCGCATACGTCCCGCAATCCATCTGAATCGTCTGTTTGGTTACTTTTTGCGCGAATCATTGAAAGCGAACTAACGAAATTATCCGCTTAGGGTACCGCCCGCTTTTTGACTACCGTACTGCCGAGCTCATGGCGCCCTCATCATAGAACGATACGGTACTCCCTAAATTTGAAACAGTAAAAACTCACTGTTTCACAGTAAAATTTCACTGTTTCCGCCATTCTCTAGGCTTC
>CAJFCO010018051.1:9064-23012 GCA_904066015.1 Synergus gifuensis | reverse complement strand
TGTTTCAGGGATGTTTTGTTGTTCTATCCTAGCACAACACAGCACAAGTCTCATTTTTTTGAATTTCTGAAATTTGCGATTTTGTACAGTTTTTTTTATTTGCTGTATTTCGAAAATGGTTTAAGATTTTGAATTTATATTTGCAGCACAAAAATGTATATAGGATGTAGTTCATAGCACAAGTTTTTTTTTTGGCAAAAAAAAAAAATGGCGAGGCTGAGTTTTTTTTTTGAATTGTGTGTATTTTGAAAATGGTTGGGAATATCAAATTTTTGTTTGCGGCACAATGTTTGGTGTCTTTCAGACTACCCAGCACAATATTTATTTTTTCGAAAAAATAAATTGGCAAGGCTGAGGTAAAAAAATGTTTTTTTGATTTTTGGGGTCAAATTTTAATTTTTTCAAAAAATCTTTTACGGCACAATAGAGCACAAATCTGGCACAATTCAGCACAATTTTCATTTTTTTGAATTTTAAAGTTGGCGTTGCCAACTTCCTGCACATAAAATCTCTGTCTTTTTCGTTAATCTCGATTTGTAAAAATGCTTTACGAATATCGGCTAATACCGCAATTTCGTGTTCTCGAAATCTAAGTAAATAAGGGGGAATCATTTCAATAAGATTAGGCCCCTTTTCTAGGCAATTATTCAGCGATGGTTTTCCTATCTTGGCCGCGGAAGCATCGAAAACCGGTCGCATCTCTGTTGTACTGCCAATTTTGATAACGGGTCTGTTTGGTAAATAGTGTGATACAAGGTCCAATTCAACCTTCGGTACATATCAATGATATTTTTCTCACACCATTCCTTAAAGACATTCGTGTATTTATCAAATTTATTTTCCTTCTTTAATTTACTCGCAACCTTTTCTATTCTCGATTGAGCCAAATTAAAGTTATCAGATAAAGGTGCATATCCTTCGACCCATGGTAAGTCTACCGAATATCGCCCATAATCTTTAAGACGAACCGTCACTAAAAAATGGTCTTTTACCGCTTGTTCTCTCAAAAAACTATCAGACTTTTCAATGGGGTCTCGAATACCCAAAACGTCTATACTCCAAAGCTCGGAGATTTTTGCTTCCGTTACAAACATCGCGACGGCTTCGCTGGCTGTATCTCTTCGTTCTTTCCCGGGAATTTTGCCCGGAATCGTCCAGTCTAGCTTGGTTTCTATGGCTGTTAAACCGTTCGTCAAATTAAACTTATTTCCTGTCAGCAGTTTACTAAAAATATCCGCGCCAATCAAAAGCGCAATCGAGTCATCACTCGTCTTATCTGACATACTCAAATCCGATAAAGTAATATTTTCCCGTTTCAATTCCTCACAAGCCAATCTGCCTTTTTGATGCGCACAATGTCTTCGCAAATTAATTGCTGATCTATAGCTTCGAGATTACAGGCATAGTCCCCGGCAATACTTCGCATACGTACAGTATAAATATTGTGAGTCTGACTCTCAGAACTCGCTCCGCCAAAAAGTTGGTGTACGATCTCTTTATTGCCTTTCGACTTATATCCTGAATATTCTGCTACGTCTGAACGAATACACGTACGCGTACACCCTGTGTCATTAAATATGCGTACTGTTTTTTGTTTCGTCTCCGAGTACATCACTACGTGCAAGGTCAGCATGCTTACATTGGGAAGGCTATAACAAAAACTGTCGAGGTTCTGCTCCTCACACTGTTTCTCGGCAGATCCTTCGCTCTTATTCTTATTCTCAAAATTTGTCAGTAAAGAACACACTAGTATCGCGTGTCTTTTTCCACACCAAGCACAATTTAACTTTACTCTACAATCTTTTGAGAGGTGTCCGCGGTTAAGATATTTAAAACAACAACCGTTTTCTTTAATCAAATTTTTGCGAGAATCTAACGACATTTTTCTAGCCTTTTCGCACTTCGCGTTATCATGATTTTCCCCGCAAAAAATACATTTTTTCTTTGTCACCTCATTAGAATATAAAGCCCTAGCCGTTGGTATATTCTCCGATGATGTAGTCTTTTCTTTGTTGTCCTTTACCTTACTTTGTCGGTTGCTTTCGCTTTGCGTCGAAAATCCGTGAACTGCTATGTTCACGCGTTCCTCATTTTTCACTTCCAGTTCCAGGAATTCCAGGAGTCGCGTTAGACGATCTTTGCTTTCGGCTTCCTCGCCCGTGGCTGCTTCTCCGCTCGTCATCACACCCTGCCACGTCCGCAGAATTTCTTCGGGCAGTGGTGACTCGACGAGAGGATATAACATCGTCGCGCACTCCTTGGTCTTGATACCGAGCGTTTCAAGTGCTCGAACGTGTGTAGACACTTCGTCAAAAATATTCACTACACTGATCTTCTTTCCTTTATTATTTGTGTTCTGTAACACTAATGAGAGTAGTTCCCGTGTATAATGTTCTACTAGGAAATCATCTCTCCCAAAACGGTTTTTCAGAGTGTTAAGAGCCTTCACATAATTCTCGGACGTAGTCGGAAATCCCTCCACAACACTTTCGGCTTTCGAACCTTTTTCCATAGCTTGCTTTAGATATGCAAGTTTGTCTGCGTTCGAAATGGTCGTGTCTTTGTCGATATTTTGAAAGTATGGCCAAAATTTCAGCTATGAGCTTATTCGACCATCAAAACGTGGGATCTCCAACTTCGGTCTCTTGAAAGATTTTTCAGTGCGTGGAACATGTTTGGAACATTTGGAACATCATCTGTGAATGTAGCCAGATAAGACGCACCTCCAAGTGATTTTGTTCTGAATGGTCCACAGACATCCGAGTGTATCAATTGTAATAACTTCTCACTCTTGGTACTTGAAGCTTTTGGAAAAGGTGCTTGCGAATGTTTTCCCATGATGCAAATCTCACAAATAGGGAGTTTTTCTTCTGGCTTGAGTGACATTCCATTTACCATATTCTCTGATGACAATCTTTTCAAGTCTTTTTCGTTGAGATGTCCTAGTCTGCGATGCCACTGCTCCGTTTCGCTTAACCTGTCTTTTAAGGTCACTGCTGCGGATTGATTTTGATTTTTCTGCGCTGACTCTGCACTTGAAGCTGCCATACATTGATGCCATTTCTCCAATTGGCTTAATTCGATGCTTATTTCGTTCTCTGGAACTTTTTGGGATTCGAAAAAATACAACTCACCTTTTCTTTTGCCTTGAAAAATTATTTTGTTTTTGGTGTTTTTTACTTCTGCGCCAGATTTATTAAAGAAGATGGTTCGTCCTCCATTGCAGGCTTTCGAGATTGAAAAAAGGTTTGTTTTCAATTTTGGCACAAGCAAGACATTCTCCAAACGTATTTTTTGTATTTGAGAATTGTTGAGAACACAGAGATGAATGGTGCCTTTACCTTGAATTTGTGTTGTTTTTTCGACGGCAAGACGAACTTTTTGACTTTCAACTTAAGTCAACTCCGAAAAAAGTGAACTATCATGGCACATATGCGATGTTGCACTGCTGTCCATGCACCAGGTTCTGCTAGATGTTGATTCAGCACTGAAAGCGCAGGCAAAAGTTGCTTTTTCTTCCACAGGATCGTCTTCGATAAGTGTTGCAGCAAAAGCTTCTTCATCCACTTTGGCTGTGATGTGTTTCTTATCTTCAATCCTTTTTCTACAGTCTGCAGATTTGTGGCCAGGTTTCTTGCAATAATTGCAATTATACCGTTTTTTCAGTGATTTCGGATTTCCAGGCACACTCTCTTTTCATCCATCAAACTTTTGGTGTGGTTGGCCACTTCGATTTTTAAAGGAATTTGCGTAAAGTGCTCCTTGAGAACCTTCGTCGGTATCCTGTCCCTTTCTAGCGTTGAATTCCTCGACAAATTTTATTTTAAGGGCTTCTGGAGTTGGTAGCTCGTCACGAGCTTCAATAGCGCATCTAAAATTATCAAAGCTGTTAGATACACTGTAAAGCAGTAAAATTGTGAGCAAATCCTCTGAAATCTGAATATTCAATTCTGCCAGTTGATCTATTGTGCTGAAGAATTTATTCAGATGATCGGACATGTTTTCTCCTTCGCTCATTCGTGTAAATAACAATTGCTTTAATAAAGTTGCCTTTCTGGCAGGCCCTTTTGATTTGTAGATTGAATCTAACTTTTGCCATACCTCTTTTGACATAGTACAGTGTTTTACGTGTCCTAATTCTGAAGGAGTAATTGCAAGAATAAGATCTGCCTTAGCTTTCCTATCCTTTTTGTCCCAGGCAGCAGCCTCCGGTTCAGATTCTGGTCTGGCTAAGCTTCCATCGACGTACTCCCAGTGATCATTCTTGACAAGAATGGCTTCCATGTGAAGACGCCATGTGTCATAATTTTCTTTTCCGAGTTTTTCGATATACACTGAAAGACCTGATCCCATTTTCACTCACACTGGAACACCTTCTACAATATACAAGTTCAGTTTTCGACAATTCGACGATTTTACAGAGTTTATTTTTGTCTTTGTCTAACGCGGCTTCGAAAATTTATTTATTTTTTTTTTTGGTTTTTCGACAAAGCGGCAATCTCGTGGTTAGATTTTTTTACTTATGTCTGACCTAGATCTGGCAACAGTGCAGTTTTTTTTTGACGAATCACTCGCGTAGCTTTTTCGATTTTCGACGATTCGGGAAATTGAGGTTAGAATTTGCCTTCGTCTAGTCGAAATTTCTTTCTCGCATCACTGGTCTACTTATCCTTTTACTTTTGCCGCAGTGGAAGCGTTCTGGATCCATAACCTATTGTTTTTAATCAATTTATTGAGTACAAACAATATAAAGTAAAGCAGAATTATTACAAAAGTAAAGGACGCGTCCGATCGTAAGATCATAGCCAATGTAACGACTGACTTTTGTTACAAAAGAGTATCGATATTGACAGTAATATCGATACATGGTAAGAAGATCGATATTACACATAAAGAGATAAGTTCAGACCCGTGGTGCTAATTTAAATTCAAACACAACAAAGTATACTGTTATGAATAGATTCCTGTGCTTTTATTTAGGAAAGGCAACTAATTCAAGAATTATAAAAAAAAAATAATTGCGAGAAAAAAAATTCGATTTTTTAAGATCGAGTTTTACAAAGTCCATTCTTTTCTTTCGATTTTTAAGTGAATCTATTCTCTTTCATCGATTTAGATTCGATTCGAAAATCGATTGTTTTCGAAGAATCGAACATCCCTAGTCAGTGTAGGATTTTTTCCGTGTAGCAATCTGCACAATTAGATGTAATTATAATTTATTTTAAATATTGCCGTGTAATTGGATTCGAATGTTGTTTGGGTTATCTCTAATAAAATAATATTAAAATATGCAACAATTTTTTTTATGAATTTTAAATTATCTGAAATAATTTAGAATTTAAATAAATATTGTTTAATTGTAAATAGCTTTTGTAAATTTGAATTCTGTAATTGTTCTCATCACTTACAGAATATTCTAGAACGTACATGTATAACCTATCTCTCCGATAATATTAATGAATGGTTTTTTATTTTTTTTTTGAAGTTCTAAAATATATCTGCATTTTTACTACAATCGTCTTAAATGCTTTAGAATTTTCTAGATTATTACTAATGATACGAAATGATCCAGATTGTTTTGTAATTTTATTCTACAATATTCTAATACTATCTGAACTTTTCACCAAAATTCCGGAATGTTATAAAAAATTGTGCAGTATTTTGGATGTTTTAAAAATTTTCTACAGTAGAATATTCTTCAATTTACTTAATTAACGAATCTCTAATGTTGTAGAATTTTCTAAAAATTTGAACAGCGTTTTAGCGGTGAAATACCAGTGATTTCAAATTAAATTACACAGCGCCAATGAATTTTTTCCAGATGGTATGCTCAAAAGCGAATTCCCTCGAGTCATTGAAAGAAAAATCGGAACACGAATTAGGTAGCATGTTGGGAGAAAATAATTTACGACACGAAGAAGAACTTCGCAGGCTTTGTCGTGCTCTTCATAATCTTCGCCGTTACATGGGTAAAAGTTTTTGACAGATTATTGTATATACAGTACCTTCATAATTTTTATTTTAAAAGCTTTTCAAATTAAGGATTCGAATTTAAAACTTTACGTGAATTCCATATTCCATCTCCATTAAGGGGTAACACCACTGTAGGATTTTCAAAAAATCGATTTTTTTTAGCTTAAACAGTACTTTAGAGTCTTAAAAATAATACACACTTGGTCCTATAGCAAAAAAAAATTTAACATGTAGCTTTGTGATGACCTTTTCCACACATGTACTTAGCCGTTTTTTAATTCAATGAAAATTTGCATTATTATAAACAATTTACTACTGATTTTTAGGCCCAAAAATAAATTATTAAGGCCCCAAAAGTAAATTTGCTTCATAAGTGCGCCATTTTCATAAAATTTGATCAATCAAAAAACTCCTACGTACTTTTGTAGTCAGTTATATCTTATATGTACTTTGAAAAACGTTTTGAGTTTTTGCTTTAGGTCTCATAGTTCACGAGGAATCTCTCCGCCCGTGGAGGCATCTCAAAAAAAGGCGTTTTCGAAGACTAGCTCTGTCGCCGCCATTTTGTAAAAAAATGAGAGTAAACAAATTTTTTTTATACGTTAATATGTGTTCTATAAACCCTGAAAAAAGAAACCCCTTTTCCCATCTGTTCAATAAAAATGATGAAAAATAGACCTTTTTTTAGCCTCTAGAGCGGTGTTACCCCTTAATAAAGTAATTTCTCGTAATGTTAAACTCGTTTTATTATAAAGCCTCTTAATTTTTCATGAATAAATTCGGAACGATACAAAATGAAAAATTAACAATTAAATGCTTATTGCAATTTAGTCAACACGACATTTTTTCTACTTCTATAAAATTTTTTGCATATTTTAAAATAAAACTATACAGCCGAAATATATTTGTTTAAAGATGTCCTCTTGCGAGGTGACATGGACAACAGCGAGATGAACCTATACTGGGATTCCTGGGACAGACATCACCTGAGAAGTGGACCTTCACCTCGACCTCTTCGATCTCGCGTGACTCGAAGTTCAATACCTTCCGAAGACAGCATTCCATATAATAATAATAATCTTAATAGGGATACCTTGGCGCAAACCTCTTCCGTTATTTCTTTATCGTGCAATACTAGTCCACCCTCAACGCCGTCTCTCGCCAGACAAGGTCGCCGTAAGTTCTTCTCATTATTCATTTATTATTTTGGACCATTTTACAATTTTACAATCAATTTTACATTTTTCAGAAATGTTTCAGTTTCAATTATTTTGTGGTAATTAATTTATTTTCGTCAATTTTACGTTCCAAATATTAAATATTTTTCGCTAAAATTAACCTATTTACCTCCGCTTCATACAAACGGAAGTGTTTATGTTGTTCATGTTAGGAAAAGAATTGGTGTTACACTTGAAAATAATTTTAACTTAAGGGCGATGGAATTTGAAAGAAAAAGTTGACAACAAACTGTTAAAAACTGTCAAAATCTGTGGAAAGATACTAATGTTATCACTAGGATTTGGTATTGGGTTTTTGAAGGGAGATAAGGGCAAATTGATCGATTTTTAGCAGCACACTGTGGGAAGAAAAGGTGTAGAACATTTTAAGACTCACCAGTTTTTCGATAAAATGAATATATTAGGCGATGGAGGTGAATAAATATGCGCCGATAATGGCGGATATTTTAACAGCACAACAAGAAAATACTAGATTAATAGATAGTCAGCTGCGAATTGATACAGTGCTGACCTCACTCAGCGATAGTTTTGGCGGGAATGATTTGAATTACAAGAAGAAAGATATGTTACTCTCCGATTTTAAAGATTTATTCGATTATTGACAAGTTCAAATGATTTTAGTAATATAAATGCATTGTATAATTGTTACTAAAGGTAGGGATTCATTTTTTCTTATAATAAATATGAGGAGGATCAAACGGTAAAATATTATTGCGATCTTTCTTGTTGCAATTCAAATCATTCGCGCCAAAACTATCGCCGCATGAGGTCAGCACTGTATCAATTCACAGCTGTCTATCTATTAATCACGAAGGAATAATAAGGAGACCCAACTGCAAGTGGAAAGCCTTTCGAAACCGGAAACAAAAACTAGATCGTAAGTCTTTAAAAGAACTTTATTTGAGTGCGCATGTGCGCAGTTGTCCTCTTCCTACTCGTGGGAAAGTGTGCGAGTGAGAAAGTTTTTAAAATTGACATTAGATAGAGAGGTTATGTTCGTTTGTTGATTGTTATATGAAGGATACTCCAAATAAATTATATAAACAATATTTTCATTACGACATTTTAGGATGCATTACATTTTACGACATTTTCGATCTTAGACATCTACTTCCATATTTTTTTGATTATGTAGGTTTTTTATCACAAAAAATATATTTGGAAGTGATAGAAAAAAAAAGTATTCAATAAATTTATTTCAACGTATGATTAACGAAATAATAACAAAGATTTATTACAACTTCAAGATTTCAAGATAAAAAAAAATTTAATAATATTCTACATACTTACAACTTTTATAATCCACTCTTGTGGATATGAAGGTCAATAGACCTTGTCTTAAGCTGGGATTGTCATAAAAATTTAGTGGGCATTATGGTAGACTCCTACTTTTGAGAATTACAGTTTTTAATTATATTGAGGTCCGGATATCGAAGTACAGAGTACCATCTGCTAGTTTATTGTCTACATTCAACATAATCTCGATGCAAGATAACGAGAACGGAAATAGTAAACAGTTTGACCTGGCCTTAGATTTATTACATGAACCGTTACATTGCTCCGATCTTTTCAAAATTTTAGTATGATACTTCTGGATATGTATACTTTCGAAAAATATATTTGAAAAAATCGCTTTTTTGAAAATTCTAATTAGGGTAGACCCCTTAAGTGCTTATTAAAGTTGACCAGCTTTCAAGCGGCGTGCTTGGCAGCTGGTCAACCCGGCTGCCATCGAGGGATCGAGCAGGACGCCGCTCCTCACGTCATACCTTTGCTCCAACCTGTCACCACCCCGTGTACCAAAGAGGAAGACGAGGACACCTAACCGGAAACTTTCCTGAGAGTTTTCTCTGTAAAACTTTACTCTGGCAGATTCCTCCCCGAAATCGAGGAACAGGTTCGTTTACGTTAAGCTAGCTACCAAGGGAAACACCACAGAACCCAAAGCATCTTGCTACTGCGTCGGAGACTAGGTATAAGAGTACCATTCCACAATAAGAGAATTTTGTGGTGATGCTTCTGCCGGTCTTAGGGATCGTACCAGACAAAATAGTAAATACTGATTACGTCCTTCCTTCCTTCTACATCGAAGGGTGCAGAACTTCACCCGACCCCTGGCAAATGGTACCGTCTGTCTTCCGCATCAGGTGCGTCCCCTGTGACTCCTCTAAGGTTGCCTCTAAGGTCACCTAGATGGTAGTGTTCCTTATTGAAGATGGCACTGAGTGACCACGTCTTACGAGCGAAGGGGAGAAGTTATTTCTTCCGCTCCGTTGAGGTGCAACGGTTTGCTGCTGGTCCTGAGGTTCGTTGAGCGCCACCGGGTGTTGATTTCCACTCCTGGAAGTGGATTGGTTCTCAGCTGGGCGGCGGCGTGTGGCCATAGTCCGGTGAGATGCTTCGCTCATCACGTTGTGGAATATGTTACGTAGACACAGTTATCTTAGTTCTTCTTTACCTATCTTAAAAGTGTTAAAGTGAAACTACTTTATCGACTTAGATTTCTTTGTTAGAGATTGAAATTGATTCGTTCAATCATTCAGGGTCACCATGTAATCTTATCAGTCAATATTGATAAAATTGACAGCTTTATTGAGAGCGTTTAAATCGATGAAATCCTTAAAAAATATTTATATTTTCTGTTGTTATAGTTGGAGTAAAATTTCCGACTACTCCCCCTCCTTCTAAAAAGCATCAGACGGGACTTCAGAGCGTCTCGCAACCAGAAGTCTTCCCATTAACAAAGTCCAAGTCACACGAGTCACAATTAGCGAATCGACTTGAAAATGGTGACTCGACTGCTAGGTGAGAAAAAATATACATAGTTAATAATAATTTAGCTCACTTTTGCATTTTCAAATCTAGTCCAAACAGGTGAAAATTGCGCTTTGAATTGCCAAATGTTTTTTAACATCACTTGTTGCGATATTTATTTTTCAGTTGTCCAAATGACCAAGTTGGCTCTGTTAACAGAAGATCTCGTTTACCAACGGAACCTGGTTCTTGTAGTGGTACGGATATCATATGTGAAGGTTTCATACCGAATACAAGTAGTCCAATTAAATCACCTCCGTATTCCAGCGCAGAGAGCGATGATAATAGTTTAAAAGGAACAGGTGAGAAATCTTTAAGGGATGTCACTTTTAAATTAATTTTAATGCTTCCACACGGTAAGCCTTAATCAAATCCAATCTAAAAGTCTTTACACTCAAATCTTTTCTTCATAATGTATTAAAGGATGATGTTGAAGTTTTTAAGTACAAAATAAAAATCAGCCATTCAAATTTATCAATTCTGGCTATTGGGAGCTATTGGTCGTTAAAAAATGAATAATAAAACTCCTACGAAATTCTATGAAAAAATACAAAATTTCATTTTATATCTAAACTACTCAAAACACAACGAGAAGTTCTAGTAAAGTTGTTGAAGATTGATCTTAAAATGTTTGTAATACTTATCGTTTGGCTAAGAAATTTATCTTTTACATTCTCATCATTCATGATAAAACGTAATTGATTATTTTTGTGAATCTCCACTTATTCAGTTTCCATCGATGTTGGCTATTTAATAAGTTTTCACTTGACATTTTTTGCATAGATATTTTTTCGATTTTTTGCATATATTTTTTTCACTTTTTTTTGCATTAAGATACTTTCGGTGCGTAGAAAAAATATTGCACTTGCGCTTATACTACTTTCGAATTTCAAATACTTTAAATTCATCTTTCTCGAAAAGTATTCTTTAACTTTTAACTTACCTCGACTGCTTTCTTCAATCTAAAGGTTACGCCTTGGGCTTAAAATTTCCGGAATGTGTTCGGCTTCACATTTGTTAATTTCTTTACTTGTTTATTTCTACTGTATTTATTTTCAGGGACGAGTCTCCAAGTGCCAAAGTCTCCGCGAACGCCGACAGTGAGTCGTGGCATGGGTCACATGATCACGCATCGCTTCACAAAGACGTTCAAAATGATGACGACCTGTGACTATTGCGACAAGCAAATGTTTATCGGTCTCAAGTGCAAAGAGTGCAAGTACAAGTGTCACAGGGACTGTGCGTCCAAAGTTCCGCCCTCGTGTGGTCTACCTCAGGAGCTCATCGACGAGTTCAAACGGACTCTTCAAGCCGACAGTGAGTTCAACATTTATTTGTTCATCGTAATTAATTCTATACAAATTAATATTATGTATACTCGAATTTCGAATAAAGTTCTCTCCGTATGTCTTTCCTAAAGCTTCCGCCGGCCCGCAATCGGTAATGAGGGGGTTCAAGCGGTCAAGAGAGAGGCTCTCTGAGCTCGGCATAATTACGCAGTACTTCAATCACAAAGCGGGCAGTACCCTATTTTCTAGGACAAACTTAAAGCTTTCTCTTTTTACATGAGTGGGTAATTTTTAAGTTTTGCTTCAAGTTTAAATTAAAATATTAGAAAAACAAAATTGAAAAAATTAAAAAATATTTTTTACTCGGAACAAAAATCTAATAGAAATTGTTTATATGGCCCAAACTGTTTACGTTATGGAGATTCGTGGAAGAGCGTCAAAACCATTGAAGGCCATGCCGACTGAAACCTTAATTTGAGCTTCGAGTGTATCTTGAATTCTTGAATGACTGCAAACTAGTACATATAGGATAATGTGCTACCAAGGTAGTCGTTTTTTGAAAAAGTTGTAAAAGCCATGGATTTTCTTTAACCCTTTCGCTACGAGCGTCGTCTATAGGCGACATCCGTGCGACGATCTGTGTGTACGAGTGTCGCCTATAGACGACATCCGCTTCTTCTTCGAATTCTTCGTTGGCATTATACCTGCTTTATAAAAGCTTTGTATATCCCGCCATGACCAAGACGACATCCGCGTGAAGGCCTGTGTGTGTTCAACGCAGTGCTCCATCCAGAGCCGCTACTCCCGCGGCACGGTGGCCCGTTTAGCGGTGTCATTCCAACGGAGCACACTGCCGTAGCGAAAGGGTTAAACTGATGCTTTTATAATATTCAAAAATATCAACCAAGTACACTGTAATCTCGATTTAAGTGCCCTCGAAATATCTCCTTATAATTTTCGCCGGCTATATACGTTTATGGGGAAGTTGAAGAGGCCGACACCAGTACCAGTGACAGACAATTAATCCTATAGATTAGTGCACAGATTCATTACGCTTAGAATATTAATTTAAAGAAAGTGGAACTATAGAAATTGTATTTAACTCCTGTAACAAGGGGGAGGTAGGACACAATTTGTGAAAATAAGGAGGTTCGCTGTAATTCGCTACGCCGTTGCTTATAACAAGGTTCTCGATTTCCGAATACCGTATTTTAATTGGGTTCTTAAGACCTTTAAGGGTTCTAGAATGCCAAATTAAAAAAGGTTCCAAAAATCGGAACACTATATTTTTTAAAAAGTTTACTTTACCAGGAACACTACGCAGGGTGTCTAGCGACCGAGAAATCCGAGAATTTTGTAGACCTTGAAAAGTACGGGAAAATGCCGGGAATTCTTGGAAAAATCTGGGAATTCTGTTGCCATAAATTCGTAATTTTCACAATAAATAATAAATACTTTGAAAGACGTAATTTATCCTACATAAAAAGAAGGCGCGAATCACATCTAATTAAAAGTTTTAAAATTAAATTTTAAATTTTAATTTAAAAGTAATAGATATCTCATTTTTATAATACGAGATTAGGCGCGCGCTTGAGCGCGCGTGTTTCGTTTATAGAAAGTGAAATGAAAATTGAAATCCTCGCGCCAAGTCGAGAATACATACGACTTGACGCTCACTTCATGCGTAACCAGTGTTTATGCAGGAAATGCATGTAAAGGTAACGCTATGAAGTTAGCCGAAATTCATGTCCTTTTTATAATTAATATGTAACTGTCGTTTGCAATTAAAAATTCATTATAAATCAATATGTGTAAGCCAAAAATCACCAAAAAAATTTCCCATTACCCTCCAAATTTTCTACATTCAGGTTTATTTCCAAATTTTACTAACGCAAATGATGATGTGTGATACCAGAAAAAGTTTTCTCCTCATATAAGCGTCGGATGACTGCTTAACGGCGATGGAATTTGAAAGTAAAAATTGACATCAAACTGTCAAAATCTTTAGAAAGACACTAGAGGTCTGCGTCGCCGCGCCACGCTGACGCCGCCGCCGATTTTTCATTCCCGCCGGGACGCCGCCGATTTGCATTCGGCGCACCGGCGTACCGCCGTTCTCAATTTTCGGCGGTGCCTGTCGGCGGCGTGAGTATGTCAAGACCACTCGAGACAGAAAGAAATTAATTGTAAAGAAAATAATGTATAAGGATTAAAGAATAACTTTGCTACAGGTTTCGAAGCAAAAAAATCAAAACGTCAAAAATACATGTACAAATTAAATCGAAGTTCCTATTACATTCCTAAGTGATTTCATCGATTAACATTTCTTCTAAGTGTTCTTTTTATTAAGAGTTTTATATGAATAAATAATAAATATTTATTTAATTTTATAATAAAAATTTTCTTCATCTTTTTCCTATTTATAAACAAAAAAATAAAAATAGTATATTGTGCAACTAGTGGGAGAAGTAGGCGATTCCAACGAGTGTGAAGTTTGCCGCGCGAGCGCAGCGAGCGCGGCAATCACACGAGTTGGAATCGCCGTCTCCCACGAGGTGCACATACAACTTTGTCCAACATACCTGCGATGGAAATGCGGCTGAGGAGGTCATCGAGAGAGTTGGGGGGAGGGTA
>CAJFCO010018050.1:103601-114792 GCA_904066015.1 Synergus gifuensis | reverse complement strand
CTTCCTCGGGGAAGGTGCGTTTAGAACTGGAATTGAAAGACCTTCAACGGTTCCCCGAAGGTCTGGATACTACAAGGAGTAATCCTGGTAGTCCAGGTACTTATTATATACAGCTTCTTCGGGAAAGATTAGTTAAAAACTGGAATTTACAGACTAATACTGATAAAAATTTATTAATTTAATTTATTAATTTATTAATTTTTCGATACTGACAGGAATTTCGTCGCCAATACTTTAATCCTCTGAAATCAAATGTTTTTATTAATCTTTGTGGAGGAATTTCGTCTGTCGATACTAACAGGAATTTCGTCTCCATTACTTGAATTCTATGAAATCAAATGTTTTTATTAATCCTTGTGGAGGAATTTCGTCTGTCGATACTAACAGGAATTTCGGCTCCATTACTTGAATTCTATGAAATCAAATGTTTTTATTAATCCTTGTGGAGGAATTTCGTCTGTCGATACTGACAGGAATTTCGTCTCCAATACTTTAATCCTGTGAAATAAAATGTTTTTATTACTCCTTATGGAGGAATTTCGTCTCCAAATGTTTTTAAATTAATTTTCGTATACCTTCACTAAAGAAATCCTGTATAGCCCATTTGTAGTCAATATTTTTACGAGCCATTGTATGTATACAGAATTAAAATACTAAAACTTTAAAAAAAAGAAAATATAAAAAAGAGGGGTCACGATGTTGTGAGCCTTTTATAATGAGAGATCGTAGGCAAGGGATGCGACGATCCTGGTTCAAACTAGATGATGGGGGAGAAACTCTCTGTCCTTTGGGAAGCATGAAACACTAGGTCACTGGTGATTAACACAACATTTTCATCCGTTTTATTCTTTCACGAGACCGATCGCGCGCTTGAGCGCGCGAGTTTCGTGTTTGCAATATTTTGAGGTTGGTACGCTTACGTTATTAGACTTTCTGCTCACTTCATGCGTACCCAGTCGTGACTCATGAATTTGGCTGAAATGCGTGTTCTTTTTAGAATAGGATTGCATCATTCAAACTTTGGAACATGTTTTTAAAAACTTCTTCATAGATCTGTAAATAATCATTGCATGTAGAGTTTATGTTTCATACTATGTACAGTAGAATGCATGAATGCCTTCTCTCATGATTTTGGCTGATAATTTGATTCCGCTGCGGAATCAAGTTATCAGCTAACTTCATGAGGGCCCGGAAGGCATTCCTGCATTCTACTATACAGTTGTATATTTATACTACGTAATAATATTCCCCCGTGAAGAAAATGACCGATATTATTATTTTATCTTTGTAAATTTTTCAGGTAATAAGTGAGATATGAGTGAGTACGAGGGCTGTTTGATAAGTCAGTGACTTTTTGAATTTCCCGTGCAGTAATTTTAAATGCAACACTACTCCCGTCAATAACATCTGGGAATAAACTACTGTTAAATTTTGAGTAAGTTGGATCATTGAGTTTGTGTTTTATAACAATTGAAAGCACAGAGACTCGTGAATTTTAACGAAAATGGAAAAAAGTGAATTTCGTTTTTTGATTAGGCATTATTTTATGCGTAAAAAAAACCATCACTGAAACCAAGGAAAGGCTTGATAAATACTATGGGAACTCTCCACATTGAATTTCAAAGGTTAAGAAGTGGTTTACTGAGTTCCGTTGTGGTCGTATCAGCACAAGTGACACTGAACGTTCAGGTTGCCCAAAAGAAGTCATCACGCCAGAAATCGTCAATAAATTCCATGGAATATAAGTAATATAATATAAGTCATTGACTTATCAAACAGTTCTAGTACGTAAGAACTTAAACCCGTAAAGTTTAACTGGCTTTATTTCGTAACGCTTTTTTCAAGTTCAAACTGCACGAAATATATTACCCTCCGTTTTCCAGTTCTTTTAGTGCTTTCTTAATTGTTTCATCTCGAGCATAATCACTCGCATTCTCCATTTCGCCTACCATGTAGCCTTCATTCAGTCGGTCCAGTCTTATTTCTTCATCTTTAATGACAATTTTCAGCAACGCTAAGATAATTTTTTTAGTATTATATTATGTAATGTTATTATTTTTCTGAGGTTGATAATAATATACCTTCGGTACTAAATTTCAGGATTCGTAACGTAAGATAATTTAAAATTTGCCTGGGAAAAGTATATATACATACTCACAAATTTCCAAATTGTTGGGTGAGAGCCTCCCAGTCTCTTTCGTAACCGCTGGTTGAGAGACTCCGACAGATTGTTTGTCCGGTGTGACAAATGACCAACACAAAGCATCTGAAGGCGTTTTCCCCAATGGTTTTTCAAATAATTAATGAATTTTTGTACTTTATGTTGGGCTTTAACACTGTACATTTTCTTCATTAATTTTTTAAGAATGGCAATTCCGTCGAAAAATCTGTTTTCTTGTGCTAGAGGGAGACTGGAAGCCATGTGCAACAGTTTTTCATCCTCCTTCGCAAGGCCAAGATTTTCCCAATATTCACGAAACGCCTTTAAATATACATTTTTGTTTTTAAAAATGATCAGTCGTATCAATGAATTTGACTGATTTTCGAATACGCAATAAAGCTAAATATTCAGTAGTGTGCTTTTTCATTCCCGAAACACCCATCATCGGATTCCTTTAGTGACTAACACAGCATTTATGCTTTTATTATACGTAACTACAATCAAGTCTCGACTTTGTCTTTCATTCTTTATGGCCTACAAGTTATACTGAGTGAGGAATAGAATCGGAATTCCAGTACCGATTGAATAAATGAAAGAAAAGATCGCCACTAGAATCTCGATTTTTTATTTCATTCGATATGGCTTACAGATCATAAAGAATGGAAGACAGAGTCAAGACTCCAGTGTATATACAGACCAATAAAGGCATTTTTCATATGCATATTTTTATGTCTAGTTGTACCTTCTTCGAGTGAAACCAGCATCCATGCATTTGGAATTTGCATAGCTTTTATTACAGCGGCTTCAAAATCAGCCATTGCATCCTCCAGTCCAAATTTTAAATTTGGACAGAATTCACAAATCTTCTGTAATACTGCTTCATAGAGTTTGGAAGTTCGTCTGTCCATAAGTATAAATATTGTTCCAACGGCCTACATTTATTATGAATTTGTATAAAATCATACAATATGCGATACTTATACATAGTATAATTCAAAGGGGTTTCACACCTTATCCATAACTCTTACGACCACAGTATACAGTTGGCAAATTTTTGGAATTCTCGGAATCACCTGTTGATAGTAACGAGATTAGGTGAGCGCACTACGCATGAGGTTAGCAACAGTTAAAGCATAATAAAAAAAAATCTTACTTCAAAGGTTCCATCCATAAAAACCTCTTTCGCATTATTTAAAGTTTGTAATAACTTTTTGGATGATAAAATTAATGCAGTGCTCTCTTCTACTTGTACTACCGCTTGCAACATTGTTGTCAAAGAATTTGTATTTAAAATTAGTCTCGCTAAATGCAGCAATGATTTCGGTTGCTTAAAGCCCAAGCTTCTCCTCTTTTGAATCATTACTTGCTTTTCTATTTTGTACTCAAGACGCGTTGGTTTATTACTTTCATCAAATCTATACATGAAGGGATTCAAATAGTTTATATTTTTATTTTTCTACAATCGTAGTTGTATGATTCAATATATAACTGAAGGCAACTGCTTAGGTCTTGTATACTTTTTTATTTTTTTTCTCATTAGAGAGAGAGAATGTATTATTTTTTTTAGGGATCGTTTGAAAATTTTTTAGCGTCCTGCTTTTCCACGCGACCCATATGGTAACCCTATTTACAGAGTTATAAAATAAAGCAGATAGTAAATGCGAAATTTAGAGTCATGTTTAAAAATGGAATTTTCACCGCGGAGTTAATTCCAAAAGTAAAGAGTTTTGTTGCGTATTTGTTTATGTTGATTATTCACCTACAGCTTGGAAACATGAAACTGTGCGATATTTTTATCTTCCAAAATTTCAATTACTACTAAATCAAAAATAATTCTATTCTGATATTTCTATTTAATATTTATAAATATTTCTTCAGAATTTCGAGGAAATCAAAAAAAAGAAAAATCGTGTTCCGCTTGTAAACTTGCTTCCCCTCAACAAAATTTTTACAAAAGGCTGTAGAATTTGTAAAATCACACTGAAAAAAAGGTATGGTTGGGCCAACCATATATATAGCTAAATTGTACTAAATATGGCACATCCATATTATATGGTTCCATCAACCATATAATATGGATGTGTCATATTTACCTATATATATGGTTGGCCCAACCATACCTTCTTTTCAATGCACAAATTTTTTTAATCGTTAATTTAATTTTTTGGTATTTTAAATGATTTTTGTCATTTTATTTAGGTTACAACAACTAAACTAAAATCTACAGACAGACAGATCTACAGACAGACAAACAGATTTGTAAAAACATGTTTTTTTGGGTTCGGGGGGTCACAAAATGTGAACATTTGAGAAAAACGGAAGGGGTTTGACCCCTTCCGTCCATTAATATGATACATTCTCTGATGAGAATGTAAAAATAGTCGAGTGCGAGAGACACTAGGGTCAAAAATATCTGATCACGAAGAGGTTCCCGCGCAGTAAGCAGATTTATTTTTTTAGTCCGGAAACAAAAAGAATCTAAATAATTTGATACATACTCTCGTAACACAGAATTGAAGATATCAATCAATTCCAAGGTTATTATCTGGCAACGCTTCAGCATTTCCTTTCTTGCGCTTCTGTTGTTGTTTAAATATTTATTTGGATTTCCGCAATTATGTGGTATGTTGTTAGGCACAAATCTATTTTTCTTTTTAGTTAACGTCGCTTTATACCCAAGTGATGTTGTTCTTGCACTGGATAATATATTATGTCAAATATATTATGTATAATTTGTAGAGAGTTTTCAATGGAAAGGTTTATAAAAAATAATTATTATAAGAGTAAAAAGTAAGTAGTATAAAAAAACTCCTGAATATTAAGTTCTGAGAAAGAGAAAATATTCTCTTGTACTGCCACTGCCAAGAGTCTCTCAAATTCAAAAAATGACCAAATTTAGGAATTTTATCGAATTAAAAATAATAGGAAATTATCAGATTATGTAATAGGATAATAAATTAATAAATTTATAAAAGAGTTTGTTAAAGAATAGTATCTGATACTAAGATTTGAAATAGCAAATAAAACTTATTTTGTTAAAGTAAAACTAACCTGAGTTTATTAGGATTTCTTTTATCCGCATAATATAGGTATCCTTTATGTACCAACATAGTGGAATTCTTTTAATTCTTATCAGAAAGAATGTTTTTATGGTACTTTTGAGAATTGACAAAACACAAAATACAATACTGTCAAAGTACAAAACCTAAACGATCTGCCATAAAAAATATAATAACAAATGAGAAACATTTAAACTTTCAAATTTTCAAAACGTCATTGCTGAGTTGCCATGCATCGACATATAGAAATGGACCGCTAACCCTGTGGGAAAAATGGAAGTCGGCTTTAGAGAGAGAAAAAGAACCGGACGGGTAAACATGTCTCTTTCTAAATAAAGCTGATTGGTCGAGAGAATTTTCCATGGGTGGTGCTTGATGAAGCACAGGACCGTGCTTTGTTTCGCGAATGCCCCAAAATATTTGAACCTTTCAAAGTTTATTTGAATTTTATTATTAGTATAATTGAATATAATTATAGTGGAAATAAAGAGTGAAAATGGTAAAAGGCTGTAAAGTTTGTGGCCGGTGCAAAGATGTATATACAAAGATATGTTTTCATTCGTAAGTAAAGTTATTGAATAGTAAAATTAAAAATTTGACAACAAGAACAAAACCTCTAAATACCTATATGTAATCATCCATATGCAAATTATTTTTTTATATTATATAGAAATATTGTCAATCGCATTTTATTTTATTTTATCGTTAGGTTCCCATTAAAAGATGATAAAAAACTGGAGGCCTGGTGTTCTGCAATGAATTTGCCTAAAAAAAAAGCATCAAAGAGTTGGACAATTTGTAGTGTGCATTTCACCCTAGATTCTTATAAAGAATCTATAATATCTGTTTGTAGTAGAATTTTGAAAAAAGACGCAGTACCATCCATTATGAATATGTCTGACGAAGAAATTAAAATGGTTAAGGGCGTTGGACCCAAGTGTTAAACTCAAAATTCCATTCTCCATTTTACTCAACGAAAATTATAGATCAATATTTTTTCGCTCTGTAGCGCTAATCTTTTATCAAATATAAGATTGCGTACAGAGCGAAAAAATATTTATTTTAGATACTTTTTGCATAAAACGAAGAATCCAAAATCTGACTTCAAAATTGAATTTTTTTCTTTTTACTTAAAAAATATTTTAATTTGATATTTTCTCTCTGAATGCATAATTCCAGTTAAAAATTGATTAATTCTACAGAGGGAAAAAATTCCACATTTTATATTTATTGAGTAAAATGAAGAAATCGAATTTGTAGATTAGAACTTGGTTCCAACACCCTTAAAAATTCACTTTCTTCCTTCATTATAAAAAATTTTATTTCTATTTAGAATCTCCTTCTATTTTATTTAAATTTATTAATAATTGTTCATATATATATATATATAGATTGAATCTGTAAATGAAGAAACAGGATCTTCGAATGTGAAGGAAAACGATTGCGAAAAGGAACAACTTAAAATAGAAATAGTAACAGATCCAGGAGAAACAGATAATAAACAAACATTGGAAAATGGAATTGACAATGAAACTATTTCTCTAGAAAGTTTGGACAGCCTCTCACGTGATAAAAAGTTGAGCAAGAAGTAAGTATTTGAGAATATCAATGTGAAGCTTCATTTATTATTGTGGCAAAGTATTTTTTTTCAATTTTTTGATGTAGGAGATCTTCTGTTGAAGTCGACGATAATTTGGAAAATGATGAATGTGCTCCAATGTTGAAAAACATCAAAACTGTGAAATGGGAAGATGTTTCTCATTCGTCCAGTCTCTCTAAAGTGACTTTTGAAGAAGCTAAAGATACTATTCGTGATTTGGAGAAGAAGTTGAAAGTTGAGCGATTGCGAAATATTCGCTTGAAGAAGGTTGTGAAGTCATTTTCTTCACTAAAGGCAGATCTAAAGAAGAATAAGTTTTTAACAAAAGAAACATCTATGAAACTGGAGGTAAAATCTATAATTTATGCCTTTACGTTTATAATTATCTCCAGAAAAACGTTCGGATTCGCCGCATGTTATTTTAGTATAAATTGTAAGTCATTAATATTAGTATTATTTCTCTTTAGGAATAATTTATTTTTATGGATATAACAGCCTTTAGATCCAACGTTTTAATCTGTATTTTATTGAAAAATTCACAGACATATGTATACTTAAGCCCACTACATTATATGCTAACATAACAACGGCTTTTATATATTACGTATTTTATAATTGTTCACTTATTGCAAGTAATGAACTGCGGAGGCTTTCGATTACTATGTACAATTGTATTTTATATTAAAATTAAGGCCTATATTGATTGGTTTGATTATTCAGACAATCAGTTGATTATTCTCCTTGTTTTTTTATTAAATGAAAACTCCAATCTCGATTGCAATTATGAAGTGTTTACAACTTAAAAATTTTTTGATTCATTATCTTGTGAAACTGAATTTATTATTTTTATATTATTGTACATAATATTGGCTCATATCTTCATTATTTTTTACACTCTGCAATTCGAAATTTTTTGATCAATTTTTAAGACAATCTATTTCTTTTTGTACATATTAATGAATTTGGAAAGCTTTCGTTAATTATATAATATATTACTTTATTTGTTTATGTAATGAAGATTAGAGCGTAAGAATCAATATTATTTTGAACTGACAAGATAATTGATAATTATTATTATAATATTTTACACCCTAAACAAATTATTTTAATTTTTTAATTTATGTAACGTCGTATTTTTAAATTAATTATAATAAGTATACTTTAAAGTTTATTATATTTTTTTATATTTTACACGAAAGAAATAAACTTTTATAATTTGAGAACTTGAATTTTTCAATATTATATGCATTTATTCCGAATTTATTTGTTTTAGCAAACAATGCCTCCTGTGGCTCAAGAAATAATGAGACGAATGCTCACCACTTCGAAGAACGGGAAATTTCCAACAGTTTTAAAGTCGTTTTCAACAACATTGCATTTTTATTCTCCTAAAGGATATGAATACGTACGAAAGAACTTTTTAAATAGTTTGCCTAACAAGAGTACCATAAGAATATGGTACCAATCTGTTGACGGGAATCCTGGCATTTGCTCTGAAGCAATATTAACTTTAGGAACTAAAGTGAAGAAAGCCAAAGAAAATAATAAAGATCTGTATTTCAACGTGACAGTAGACGATATGCATATAAAAAAACATGTAGAATGGGATGGAAAGCAATATTCCGGTTATGAAGATTTTGGAGACGAAACCCCTATTGGAAAAGATCAGCCTGCTGAAACGAATAAGGTTCAGCAAAAGGAGGCAACGAATGCGATGGTAGTTATGGCAGTTGGAGTGAATGAAAACGTTAGGTTTAACATTTGATGGAACAGCATCGAACATCACAATGGCAGAAGCTCTGGGAGCCAAACTTCGTAAAGTTGACGATTTGCAGCCATACTTCTATCATCCTACAAGTGGAAAAAAAAATTTATTATTTTAGATGCATGTCACATGATTAAATTAGTAAGAAACGCTTTAGGAGATACTGATATAACTCATGAAACAAGCTGTGATAAAGAAAACGAAGAAAATGGCTGTGATAATATTCCTAAATTTAAGAAAAAAGAAAATATATCCTGGAAGTATATAGAACTATTGTTGCAAGTGCAAGAATCTCATGGGTTGCATGCAGCTACAAAAGTTCGTCGTAGACATTTGAATTACTTCAAAGAAAAAATGAAAGTAAAATTAGCAGTACAAGTTTTCAGTGCCAGTGTTGCAAGCGCCCTTCTGTATCTGAAACGAAAATTGCGCCTACCAGAATTTCAAGACTGCGAGGCAACGGCAAACCTTTGTTAGATTTTCAATGATATTTTTGATCTTTTAAATTCTAGAAACCGATTTTGCAAAGACAAATCTAAAAGATGTATTGATCAAAATAACGTTGATGAGGTGCGTTTTAAAATTGCATCTTACATCCAATATATCTCCGAGCTGAAAATTGGTAGTAAATCAGTTTTAGAATCCCCAAAAATAACTGGATATTTGGGAATGATAATTACGATGCAAAGTGTTTTGGGTATTTACACTGAGTACGTAGCAACTGGAAATTCCAGCTTTTTTTACTTGCTAACTTATAAATTCTCTCAGGATCATTTGGAACTATTCTTTTCGGCCGTAAGAAGCAAAGGTGGTAATAATAATAAGCCCACTACGTTGCAATTTAAAGCGGCATTCAAAAAATTGTTGGGACATACAGAACTAAAAGGATCTGAATTCGCGAATTGTACTATGCAAGATGAAACGATATTTTTTCATCTAGGACGCTGCACTAATTCGGAAAAGACGACTAATGGTTTCGACAATATTGGAGAAATTGATACAACGGAATCAATGACTGCTGATATTCTAGTGGAACACAATTACTACACCGAAGATGTATTTAAGACCTGTAATATGCAGTATATAAAAGATGTTATAGGCTACATTGCTGGATTTATAGTGCGTCAACTTGAAAGCATTATAACGTGTGAACTATGTTTAAAGCAGATCGTCGCTACAACATCTCTTTCTCTTTTGCAAAAAGAAAAATGTAGGGGAGGTTTAAAGTCAGCTTCTTTCGACGTCATCAAAATATGTGAAATAGCAGAAAAGCAGTTCCGAATGATAAATGTCCTTCAAAAAGAGAATGTTCTAAATTACCTGACAATAATGACATTTCGCAATATTCCTTCTCACATTCTAGGCTCGAACAGTGATCATATGTTTGATCAAGCTTTTCTTAGCGATCACAGGACACAGCTTACGAAGCTCATAATTGTCAAGTACCTAACTCTGCGTTTAAAGAAATTAGCATCTGATAAGAATGACGAAGAGATGAGAATTAGGCACCATTTAACTAAAACAATTCTGTTCAAAAACCAATAGTTTATAGAACTATTAAACAGATATTTATATTTTCCATGTTGCATTTGCTTATATATTTATGCAATAGATATATAAAGATGTTATTTATATTTAATATTATTTTGTTTGATATATTTATTTCATGCTATAAATTAAGAATGTTATGAAATAAAAAGTATTTCTGAATAATTATGAGTTCTGAACGTTAATTTCCCACTTATAGAAAGAAAATTGCAGATAATATAAAAAAAATAGCAATAAACATTACGTATTATCAGTCTAAATCATGATTTTATTGGAATAAACTTACTAAAAAAACAACATATCAAATAATGATATTAATTTCACTGCATACTTATAATATATTAAGTATTTATAATTGCTTACAAAAAAAATTAACCATGGAGAATATTTAGGCAATGCGCGAGGCCTCCGATTGACTTGATACGGTCCTGAAATAGATAAAGACATGTTTACCCGTCCGGTTTTTTTTCTCTCTCTTGTTATAAGCCAAGACTTATACATTTACCACCAAGCGACCATTTTCAAGTTCGAACATGGTTGTCCTTTACTCTGGGAAATTACAGGCAATTTCTTTAGAGTTTTGGGACCGCATGACGAACAGATGATCCTTGGTGCTAAACACGAGTTTGCCTATCCACTCGACAAAAGAGACATTAAATTAAATTCCTTGCCAGGGTCAAGAGCACTCTAATTTTATTACCCTATCCACTCGAAAAAAAGAGACATTAAATTAAATTCCTTGCCAGGGTCAAGAGCACTCTAATTTTATTACATTAATCCTTGGCCCAAGGTTAGCCACATTGTCTTGGGCCCAGCATCTGACCGTCGGTTGAGCGTGCCGATGCTAACGTTAGACCTAAGCACGCTTTAGCATTCACGTTTACATCTCTCCCTCTCTCTCTATCTCAATACTCTGTCTCTCGATGAATCAGAATTTTCCTCTTGCTACGCTAATATTATTTGAAATCATGTACAAATTTCATTAATATATAGGCAAGTGAAAATCTGTTTTGTCGATCAAAATGCAACTGAATAAAAAAAAAAAAAAAAAAAAAAAA
>CAJFCO010018050.1:43133-61106 GCA_904066015.1 Synergus gifuensis | reverse complement strand
CTCCATTTGCAAACGAGGAGGACAGTTATAAAATTATACAAATGTTGCAAGATTTCTGCTGATTTTATTGTGAGCCCCCAAATATACTCGATAGTGTGGAAAATGTCTCTTGGGAGAAATATTTTTTGAAATACATGATGGAAAGGATTTTGCTAACCTTCTCCCCAGGTATATTCGAAAGGTATATTTCGTAAAACATTTCTCCTAAGAGACATTTTCCACACTTTGGAGTATATCTGCGGGCTCACAATAAAATCAGCAGAAATCTTTCAACATTTGTATAATTTTATAACTGTCCTCCTCGTTTGCAAATGGAGAGAAACACAATTGGAAAATATTTGAAAATAAATTTGTGTTACGTAACGATAAAAATTTAGAATTCCTCGAATTTTAAACAAATAGAATTTATTTAAACAAATGAAAACTAATTTTTCAATGTTAATAAATATTCAATTAAATCAATGGTAATAATATTTAATAAGAAAAAAAGAATTTTCGGAAAAAAAATTATTTAAACAGATTAAATTTGTTTAAATAATTGAAAATTAATTAAACATTGTTAATCACTATTCCATTAGACCAATAGTAGTAATTTTTATAAAGACAAACGTATTTTTGAAAATAAAATTATTTAAACAAATGGAATTTGTTTAAATAATTAAAAATTAATTAACGTATGTCGATAAATATTCCACTAGACTAATGGAAATAATTTTTATTTAAAAAAAACGAGAATAAAGCTCACATAAGGCCGATTTTATGAAAAATTGACATTTTTGAATAGAAATTAAAAAAACTTCAAGTCATTTTTTATTTGTAAAAGATATTATGAGATTTTTTTATTTCAAGAGTTTTTTTTTGGAGATTTTAATGCACTTTAGGGAATTTAAGAGAATTTTACGAGATTCTTATGATTTGTAAAAGATTTTGTAAAAGAATTGTAAAGGATTTCATGGAATTTTAAATATTTTAGTTAAATTTCAAAAGATTTCAGCGAATTTTAAGAGTATTAAAAGGGTAAAACGCGAAACAGAAAGCAGAAAATCGTAAGAGTGTAAGAGACAAAAAGAGTCACTCTCTCTTTCACAGTTATGAACGCAAAACGCAATCATGGGACGCTACACTGTAAAAAAAATTTTATGTAAATGTACACTGAGTTTTTGTGATTTTACCATAACCTGTAAAATAACTGCGTTCAAAGCAGTAAAAACATCACAAAAATTTGTAAAACCACTACATTCAATGTGATGTTTTTACTGCTTTGAACGCAGTTATTTTACAGGTTATGGTAAAATTACAAAAACTCAGTGTACATTTACATAAAATTTTTTTTACAGTGTAGCTTCAGTCCGTCTTCTTCTCCGGGAGTCCCGGAACTCTCCAAGCGCATCTCGTTTCTGCGTTTCAGATCTGGGATCACTGTTTGGAGCGTGCCGGTTGACATGTCGGTTCTTGTGTTTAGCAGAATGCACATTGGAGTCTTCTGCCAGTGTTCAGTGCGGGAAAAAGTTATAAAAAATATAACTTGTTGCGAATTAGTGGTGGTACTGGATTATACGTGAATTAATATGCAGTTGTAATGTTATTAATAAGCGGATTAATATTACGGGTTTATATGCAGTCAGGGAACTTCAAGAACTATGCAACAGGTATTAACATAACCTTATTCTTTTGGCCTGATTCTTTTGTTTGTATTTTTTATCAGTTTGTACCACGGAGGAATAGTAAGGAAATCGAACAATGCATTGGGAAGTGTTCAGAAATGTCAATACAAACTACACTTTATGTACCAGCCTTCGTGTAAGGAATGAAGGAAGATTGTTCGCACATGTGCGGTACAAATCTACCCGTCTTCTTTTCTCTCTTGAATTTGTGCGAGTGAGTGGTCCTAGCTCTTCGAACTCTGTGTTGCTTTTAAAAGTGAAGTTATATGTATGTCAGAAAGTTCGCGAGTGCAATAAAAAATATGTTGTTGTCGACTAGTGGATAAATAAATAGAAGCTTTATAACGATGACGTGCTGTGTTCCAAACTGTAATACATCATATAAGAACAAAAATTCCACTATGTTCATATTTTTCAAGATAAAAGAAAAGGAAAGAAACGCTTGGCTCTTGTTGCAACAATATAACCTCACTTTTAAAAGCAACACAGACACAGAGTTCGAAGAGCTCGGACCACTCACTCGCACAAATTTACGAGAGAAAAGAAGACGGATAAATTTTTATCGCGCATGTGCGAACAATCTTCCTTCATTCTTTACACGAAGGCTGGTGCAGTTTGTATTGACATTTTTGAATAGCGAGTTCGATCTCCTTACTATTCCTCCGTGGTTTGTACATACAGTTTATTTTTTCTTCAGTTTATTGTTCCTACTATAATGCTTTACGCAACAATCAACGTCGATTTTGTAAAATATTTTTTTAAAATAATATTTGTATTATATATATATTTAATTTTACGATTAATTAATCAGTTTTAGGTTGCTTTTTACGAAATTTGAAATGGTTTGTGGGTGCGTAAAGGACTTCAAATTAAGGGCCAAGCAATGAACTATGTTTAGTCAAATCTCTGCAATTCAATGTTTGTTGTGTACGGGAGACAAAACACTCAGTCAACTAATGGAATTGATGCCAGAACGATGTAGTACTACTCAGATCGGAGATTTTGAAGCAATTCTGCGAGATGTGTGTTTGATTACAAATAATGATTTGTACGTTATATAATTTAAATAATAATTTAATAAAGCGAAACATTTTTTCAAAAATATAATGATTAATTTCTCGATGAACAGGTGGCAGATTTCAGAGCACAGACCACCGAAGCAAGTGGAAATATGCAGCAGAGAATGTATGATCCTAAACTTCGTGTTTGGAAAGAATTGTTCGATCCTTTGCATTTTTCAGTGAGAACAGTACATCGCAAGAACTACCAAATAGCCATGGATCGTTTCATTAAATAGTAAGAGTTTACCTTTACTTAAAATAAATGTACATTTTGCTACAAATTAATTTCTTACTTTCAAATATTATTTTTCAGTGTGAAACAATCTGGAAATATAAAGAACGGTGCCAGTTTCTTCAGATTACGAGGATACGAGACTAGTTCTGCGATCGAAACTCTTCCACTCGATGATTTATATTATTTTGCATAAATCCGTCAATGGACACAATTTTTCGGAGAACGTAATGGCACTCGCTATAAATAGCGAGTGCCATTACGTGATGAGTGATGAGTGCAGAAGTTCCAAATAAGGCTGTAAGTTGCTTCAAAGTCGGTAATAACTTTATTTCCTTGTTCGATATTATTTGCAGAGATTTGAAATAAAATTAAAAATAATCTTACATTTTACAGAGTAATTCTCTATGTCAGTACACCAGTGGAGATTCTCTTCGTGTGATAAAGGACATGGACTTGTCCAGTTGGTTTGCAAGATTTGTCAGAAAATCTTAGGACGGTTGTGCCTCGCGTGATTTTTATGCAAGAAGAGGAACACAATATTATGAGTAGTGAGTTCTGTACGTAATTTTTAATATTAGGTATATGTATATGGGCCATTCCATACAAAATTTACAATAAAAAATTTATTTCGCGCGAAATATTTTTTTTTTGTTTTTTGGTCGAAAATATTGTACACGTATTTTTTTATTTCGACATGATCTTTAAAATTTCGGAGTTGTGAATTTTCAAAGTTTTCAAAAACTTTGAAAAATCTTGAAATCTACCTGTAAATATTTGCGTATACGGAAAACAGAATTCTATTTAAAAAATAAGTGGCTGTAGTAAAATTTAGGATTTTCTCGCAGCTTTTCAATAAGCATTATAAGAAATTCATTAGACCAATTGTTTATAAAAATATGGCCTATTTTTATGAACAAATCATTTTTTTTAAACTTTGGAACTAATTTTTTTTATTTTTTTACAGATTTCGTATCACGATTGGCTACCTCCTCCACCGGAGGGGGTAGCCAATGCCTGCCTGCCATGCCTCTAAGTTAAGTCAAAATTTTTAGACTCTCTTAGTAGGCCATCAGATATTTGGAAAAAACTCTAAAAAATTTTTAATACTCATCCGAAACATTGAAATTTCATACAAGAATGTTGCTCACTTTTTAAATTAGCAATTTCAAGGTTCGAAACTCAAACGAAAATAAAAAAAAAATTGTTGATGGTGTCAAAATTTTATTGCTGATAATAAGTTTCTTCAATTCTAAAAGACTCTTTTCAAAAAGTTTCATCCCTCTAACTCATATGTAGCGCATCCCATATCATCCCTTACAACTGAAATATTCATCAGATATTCCTCGGGTCAAAATTTTATTGCTGAGAATAAGTCGTTTCAATGCTAAAAAAACACCACAGAAAGTTTCATCCCTCCAGCACAAAAGGACCGCATCCTAGATCATCCCTTAGAACTCAAATATTCATCAAAAATTCCCTAATCCTCCGGATGATGCAGGGTGTGGTCCTTTTGTGCTGAAGGGAATTAGACAAAATTTTTCCTGAAAAGTGAAAAATTACAAAAATTATTATTAAATTATTATATTACTATTACAATAATTATGCGGTTGTTTGAGTGTGTGGGAGTTAATGCATTGGAGGGCTCAATTTTTAAATCATTAAATATCCGGTTTATTTTCATTTGAGAATCAGGATTGATTTTATTTTGAATTTACTCATTTTGATGAACTTCATAATCTAATCGTTTATAAGTTATACATAGAGTCTAATCTCTGGGAATTTAAGAAAAATTTCAAATGTAATTATGCTGAACAATTTTCTTTACGTCTCCGTGAATACTGGTTGTTTAAAAACAAAAATTATTCCTTGACAGTAGGTATATTATGATGCAAAACCGTGTAAACTGACAAGGCCGGCGAATAGAAGAACCTGATCCAAATGGTAAGAACACAGTTGCACAAAATTTTATTTGTATTTGTGTTGGTGGACCAAGTTTTAATTTCTCGGAAAAAATTGCGATTGTTGTGACAACCACAAATTAATAGTAATACTATATTTTAATATTTTTTTGGTTGTCACAATCATAGAGATTTTTCCGCATTACTGATCTAATCCCTGAAATTCGAAAATTCTTCAAGTTTAATAATTTATTTCTTATGCAATATTTGAGGGACCAAATGCAACACAAAGGGCACATATAACTTTTTGATTTGAGTGCAAAAATAAACCTTCATTAATATGAACTTTTTGAAAAATATTCGCTAATTCTTTTTATAAATAGTTGCCGGACATGAAGATAATTTAGGATAAATTATAATTTAGAGGATAATGCAGGTGCACGTGGATGTAGACGTGCGCATGGGCGTCCACGCGGTGGTGGTGCACAGCCTGATGTACAAAGAGGTAGGAGTAGAGGTGCACAAAGAGGTGCTCCTCGACGTGGACCTGGACGCGTTCGTGGTGCACAAAGAGGAGGTGGTCATCATGGCGTTCATGAGGGTGCACATAATGATGGACATTTTGGTTAGGATTATTATATTTAAGTCCGTAAAGGAATAACCCAATATTTTGCAGACGGATTTATTTTATAAAAAATTGTTTAATTGCATTTTTAAAATAGTAATATTTTTTAAAAAATCTGCTTATTCTCGTTCCTCGTAGTTCGCTTCATTTCAAAGTTTTGGCGCGAATTTCGGTCCTCACACTTTGCGCTCCGAATCATATAGATCCTGCGCTTCACGCTCGGTGTTATGCACGTATATTAATTATGTGCAAATTACAAAATTTGTCTTCTATTTAAAATGAAAAAAGAAATTTATTTACTTAAGGTTTTATGGACCTTAATGAATAATTAATTAATTAATTTACCTTAATGGCAGACACTCGCTCTTCGTGCTCGGTAGGTATTTGATTTAAAAATGCTAATAAACCTCCTGCTCTGCACTAGGCTCTGTTCGCAGTATAATAGATTCAGATAAATAGTCAAAAAGTTGATTAAAATCATTATCTTGATAATTTACTATTCGTGCTATAAAAATATCTATAACAGCAATTTCATTTCACCTTTTAATAGCACGAATTCTAGTCTTTTTGCCTCTTTTCATATCTCACGTTGTGTGTTTCAAAAATTAAATTTAAAATATTCAAAATCATTTTCCATACATAGAAGACAAACTATAATGCCTCCTACAAAAAAAATGTTTATAAGATAGTTTAAAGATCTTCTTAAAAGCAACAATTTTGATGCCCTAATTTTTTTCGTATCCCGCGTTATTTTGCTCGAAATTTTAATTTTTGATTTTTCAAAAAAATTGAAAAAGTTGTTATGCCAATTTGGAGAATATAAAAATTAATTTAATTTTAATGAAAATTTTGTGAAAATTTTAAGATTGTAGCAATTTTTCTTTATAAAATATATCGATATTTCTTAAAAATATTACTTTGGCTTTTAGTTTACCTACCCGTATCTATCTTATATTTGAAAAAACTATTTTAATTGTTAGAGCTACTACTCATATTATTATCTCAACAAACCGAATAACATCAACAACTAAAAAAGTAGTTGTTTCAACCAAAAAAGAAGCAACGACATATATTACAAGCCAATGTATTTTAACTATTTTTTCCAATGCACGCTTTTTTTTATCTCTATTGAGCTTTGAGTAAATTATAGTTTCATTGTTGATTAAAAATCAACAACAAACTTACAAATTTTTTCAGATGTAGAGGTTTCAACAAAATTGTAACAATATTTACAAATAAATTTCTTTTCATCTGCATATTACGTAGTAAATTAAACCGAACACAACATTTCAGAGCGTGAAGCGCAACGATTGAATTGCGGGAGCGAAGCGAGCTTTTTAAACCTGTATTCAGCTGCCAATGAGACTCTATTTCGATTCGAGACTAGTGTCACTTCGTCATTTTCAATTTCTATATCTATCTTTATGTAAATTGGAGAACTTTTTTAATCAAACATATTAGATCTCAATTCAGAAACACTTTAATTCTGTAGTGAACTCTCGGTTTTTGTTCAAATTACAATTTAGAATTTACAGAGTATTTTTTCACTCTTCTGTAAATTATAATTCTGTGGGTTATTCCCTTGTGTGCCACTTTTAACTTATTCCTCATTATGGGTATAAAATGACTGGAAGAAAAAAATGTATGTGCACCAGCAAAATGAATCCTTTATTTACTTATCCACTCTTGAAGACTGTTATAAACTAGCTTACGGATTCTTTTGAAATCTCGTGAAATTTTTCGTCGTCTATTGAAATCCCGCAAAATTCTAGTGAGAAACCTATTTTTAAATTAAAATTTTTCTTCAGAACAGGTATTGGTTTATAGCAGATATTGGTTTTTAAAACATGTTGGTATTACTAGCATTGATTATTTTCTTATTTCCCGCAGTCGTTTTATAACCCATGGGCTGCTAAATTCATGATACTAATTTAAAACTAAAACGTATATACTTTTTATTAAAAAAAAAAAAAAACCAATACAGAGCAGCCGGATTATATACGGGAAGCAATGCGTTTACTGGTTGCAGCAGTAGCACAAAATAATTTAAGGCTTGGACGTCGAGTTGATATGCCCGATATTGGTCCAGCAGATTTAATGCAAAGAATTGAGAACTGTAAGAATAAAATCTACATCTAGTTATGAACTGGCCCGGCGGAACGTTCATCTACTTTCCTTTTCTCGCTAACAGAAACGCGTGAGAGTGAGTGAGCGCGTGAGTGTGGAGAACTCCATACTCACGCGCTCACTCATTCTCACGCGTTTCTGTTAGCGAGAAAAGGAAAGTAGATGCACCTTCCGCCGGGCCTGGTTATGAATTTAAAAAAAATTTTAAGTACTTTGCAAACTACACTCATCACTTGACACGCGGACAGTCGTTTCGTGGCCGCTTTCATGCTTGGCTGATTCTTCGTCCCCCCCCCCCCCGAGCGTCCCTTGACAGCCAACACAGAAGTGCCGGCACTCGAAGTGACCTCGAAGTCAGTGCCGTACATAGTATAGAAATGAACGAATCTTGAGCACGGGTTCAGAGTCTACATATATAAGGTCCTGAGTGGTGACGTAATAGTTCTCGCTCGTTCCATTTTAATTACGTTCGACTTGCGGCCGCCTACCCCGGAGAGTGGTCGCGTATCATGGTGAGTACACAATAGAGACTAAGCTCGTGAACGTTCGACGCGACGTTCATACTTACGTTCGTTTTTACGTCACAAGCAGACGCGTTGAACACTACTACCAACTATCGCAGAGCACGTCAAAATAGTTGATGGCAGTGTTCAACGCGTCTACTTGTGACGTAAAAACAAACGTTAGTATGAACGTCGCGTCGTTACAAAAACAGCGCGTGAGTTTCAAAAAAAGCCGTCAGTTCACACAAGTTACATACGATACTTTTCATAACGAAATCATAAAAATGGCGAGATTCGTGTCTCAATAGGCAATCGATATGGTAGGCTTTTTGACATAACCACGTACATAACCCTACATACACTTGTGGTTAAAAACATTGACTCACCTCTGTCGGTCAATGTGCTCGTATTTTCGTAACTCAAGAGCGTTACGAAAATACTCAGACTCTTACAAACAAGAGTCTTTTTTGAACTCTGACGTCATACCGTGCGAACAGAGCCATCATTTGGAATTATACTGAAGTTATACAACGGTATGTCAAAAAGCCTACCATATCGATTGCCTAATGAGGTACGAATCGAGCCATTTTTATGACTGTGTTATGAAAAAGAAGTTAAAGCATTTTCTTCACAACTCGAATGAATTCTGAAGAATGATAAGAATTCAGGAGATTTCTACAGAATTCAAATAATGCATGCATTTTAAGTACTGTAGTTATCTCGTCCAGCAATGGTTTCTAATTTGGTTGTTAAGAATTCATGAATTTTCGAATCTCGTTTAAGTGTGAAGTTGCACCAAAGAACTTGTATTCTCATACACTCCCAGCGATGACACGTGGACTGTCGGCTATCTAAAAAATTTTTTTGATTGGTTAACCTTTAATTGCTAAGTACTCGTTAATTATGCATTTAAAAAAATTTTTTTAGTGATCATTTTGTATTCAGTTTTTCACAAGGAATCAGAAAATATTAATATGTATTTTGAATACTCGGACACCCTGTATAAGTGCGTCTCTTATCTCTAGACGTCATAGTATTTTCGTTTTAGTAAGAAATTTCCATTGAAAAATTAGTATATAATATTATTCTAAAGTATGTGTAGGATTATCAGGTGGACTTACCAAAATTATCCTCGGGGTAAATCAGCAAAGCTAATACAACCACAGTAATTGCTTTTTTCAGAAACACCATCTTGGTACTATAATCATGCGACCTCCTATGAAATACAAAATTAATATAATATAAATATTTCATTTGTGACTTTTTGTACTACTTTAAGGGCGTTCGATAAACGGACTTAGAAATCCTTGAAAATGCATATTTTAAAAAATGATTCTAAGGGCGGCCCTGTGACGGGTTATATTTTATTATAGAAAAAGGTTTTATCGGAGATATGGATACAACATATCAAATATGTAGGGCCTTGTGTAGTCTTGAGTCTCATAATAATGATATTTCATACCAGCGTTGATGAGGGAATGAATATTTTGTATTGAAATATTCATTTTCGGAAACGGAACAAATGCAGACAGAGCAGACGAATCGCGGAAAAGAGAAAACTATATGTCAGACGCATTCGTATATATCAATCATTTGAAGTACAACACCGACACTGAAGGAAAAACCCGTCAAATACAAAGACTTTGAACTTCATATCCTTTCCAATTCCAACACGAAATTCGCGATTCATTGCGACACAAAACTGTAATTTGTGATTGAAATAAAGAAACAGCATTATGAATGGTTGACAGAAAACAGAAACACAGTAAGCAGACCGCACCGTACACCAAAACTACCCAACGGTCACTTATGGTAAAGTCGTCAGGAAACCACTGTGGATAATTATCATTTTTTTAAACATGAGAACCTGAATGAAAACACACACTGAATAGGTATATATTGCAAATATGATTTGTTGAAACTATGCATACATACATTATAAATAAACAAACAATCTAAGTAGTAAAATTATTTGTTTATAAATTGAAAAGTATATAAAAATATATATATATATATATATATATATATATATATATATATATATTCAAGGGGGGCTTAGCTCCCCTGCGCGCTTAAGCCCCCATTTCAACTAATGTTTTACTCCCTCATTCTGTATAGTTCTATGATTTTAATTATTGATATTATTATTTAATTAATATTATTATTACTTAATTAAATAAATTATTAATTAAAACATAGAATTAATTATTTTTTATTGATTTTTTGCCAATTTCATTGAATATATATTTTATACAAAAATCAAGGAGAAGTCAGAAAAATTGAATATGAAAATCAAACTATTCTTACAAATTCAGGACTCATAACTAAAATTAATTAATTAAAATTAAAATCTAAAAATTTTTAAATTTTTATAAACTTCATATAAACACAAACAGAAAGTAAAGGGGGTTTTTGAGAGATGAATTCATTCCTCAGCATACAAATGCAAATCAATATTTAGGCAGTATTACAAATGGAGAGTATAAATTAATTGTTAATATTTTAAACGTGACACCAAATTTTAAATTAACTCAAGGACAAAAAATTGAAATTCTTGGAAGTCTATATCATAATGGTAAAATAATTTAAAAATTAATCTTAATTATTGAATGTCTTTAATTATATTCTGTGAATATATTTTGCATATATTTGTAACGAACCAATCGAAATCCTAGCAAGTTGGGTCTAAAGAAATTGGGATAATTTAGACTTGGTCGGAGAATTACAGAAAAAAAGACATTGATATAGAATCGATCTTCTTAATTATTTTGGGGGATAAGCAATCACCTGTCCTCGTCCGAGGATGAAAATGTCATCTAATGGGAGACAATAAAAATGATACTCGGTAATTCATATAACAATCTGATTTATTCATTCAACCCCCATTTATATTTCTATAAAATATCCCCAAGAAGCATTCTTGATTTTTACAGTTGATTGAAGGACATTTATTTTGGTGGTAAAAAGAATATTTTCGATTACTATTAACTAGGAAACAATAATAAAGTAGGAACGATACAATGTTCTTTTTTTACCCTATCCTGGTGTAGCTTATGAAGTACCACTAGGGATGAAGCGGAGGGGCATTTGCAGATCCGATTCCTCCCTATTGGGCTGAACTTTATTCTTAAATTTCGTTGGTAAATTTCCACAAATCTAGTCTTTGGTTTGTTCATAGCACTGTGTTCATTTACCACTTAAACCCTCCCACGCTTCGCTTTCATTCACTGGGGTCATACAAAAAGTTCATTAGATGGCTTTAAACCGGAAGATATGAGAGCAATTAAATCTCAACATCCTTCCCTATGAATTTTCATATGATCCCGGCTTATAAGTTTAAAGCAAAGGGTTCCCACTCGTTTTGAGATTCGAGTTTGGACCCTTCACCTTTGCGTTTTGAGTCTGTCGGAATTTCGCGGAAAGGAGGACTCAGATGGAGATCCCTATTCTTTAGGGCCGATACCGTGAGAGCACATGCGTATTTCCTGGTAACGAATTTCCTAATTTTACAATCCAAAATTATACTATGAAATACAGATGCTCACCGATTTCGACGTAGTGAATATTATAATTTAAAATATTAATCACCAGGACTCCCCCTTTGACTCTTTTCTCTAGAAAAGTTTAGTCTTTCTAGAGACGTTCGCAGCCGAGATTCCTACACTGTACCGCAGATACAAATGCTCACCGACTCCGATGTGGTAATACAATATTATTCACTAGGACTCCCCCTTTGACTCTTTTCTCTAGAATAACTTAATCCTTCTAGAGACGTTCGCAGCCGAGATTCCCGCATTGCACCACAGCTTTTAATTTATATGGGAAACACTCTGGTTGTGCCGTGTCCAAAAAGGCTGCATGATGCCCTCAGGACAACCAAAGTTACCCAGCTGACAAATTAACTAGCCAAATCACGGCTCAGATTAATTTGGAAGCTTGGGGGACTTTGTCCTCAAATCAGGTAGAATTTGGAGGTTTTACGTCCCTCATTCAATTCAACCCGACTTTCAGATTCCTTCGGAACAATTTTACTGGCGCTTTTTGGACTTCCAGTACGTCTTCTAAGTATTGACTTAGTTGCTCTTTTACACGGAAACACTGGGCCACCCGACAGGAGTGCGCGATTTGAAAAGAACTGCTTTAAGAGACGGGCACAGATTTTTCCGAATTGAGAGACTTCTTTACCCGTGAAAGAAGTTCGTCAGACTGCCCAAAGCAATTGAATTGCTTTGATTTTATGATGCCCGTCGTAGGTGTGCTATCAATAGATTTTTTGGGGAACTTTTGAAGTGTCAGGAATTTTTGATTGGTTAGGAAACATGATGTGATTTGCAAGGAAATTGGGGTAAAAGAACTTCTGACTGAGTACTCTTTTGTTGAAACTTTAATAACTGCAGAAATGCGAATTTTTGATTGAGGGCAAAGACCTCATGATCAGTTGCTCTTGCGTTGGACTTTGCAAACTTACGAATATTTGAATCGTTTTATTAATTGTGCAAATGAACAGAAATTTGTCTAATTGCAAATATTGTAAGAAGAGAGACATTTTGCAATATCACCTGGTATTAGTGTTTCAGAAAGATTTCAAGTTCTATTTTCCAACTTAATTTCAATTGAGTATATATTAAATAGAACATAATTAATTTATATGCTATTATTTTAGCAGCTGAGCATTAGTAATCTGATTACTGAGTAGGTCAGTGTCTCAAGGAAAAAAGAATGCGGAAAGATAGATCTGAATACGGAAGGAAAGAACAAAAGGGGTACCGGGGGATGCTGATAACGCAACTTCGAGCGGCCATCATGGGTTGTAACTTGATAATCTTACGAGCCCGCCACTTGTAGTTGAGAAAATTATATGCGACTTGTGCCATACCGTATGTGTTCGAGCGCAACAAGAGTTGTGGTTCTTTTTCTTTCATCTTCTAATCATTCATTTCGTTCCTGTTACTCTACATTATTTTCCTACATTATCAGAGTCTTACTATTAATTGACTTTCTCGATAATTAATAAAATTTTAAATAATAACTGCCGTTTTGGAAATTCATTCCATGCTTCGAGGTTTGCTCATTTATTGTATTGCCGAGGTGTCGAGTCGGCAGTTCGGGTTACTGCTGCTATTGACGTGAACAAATGTTTTAGGTTTCGTTAACCTTAGGAATTAGCCTCTTCACTTGCGAAATTTGTCGACTTAGTTTCGAAGATGAAAATTAAAAAGAATTTTAATAAAAGTTTGAGGGATTTAAAAAAAATATTTTCTTGAAGGCTTGCATGTAACAGTCACACATGTTTTTGATAGCTTCTTCCCTGGTCTATCGAATGGTTATAACCATTTTTTAAAAAAAAGAAAATTTGATCGATTTTTTTGAAAATCAAAATATTTTTGACTTTTTTAGAAAAAAAGCATTTTTTTGTCTCAAAATAAAGCATAAGTCTTTATCTTTCGATACTGTAAAATTCAACTTGCCCTTTTATGTTGTTATCGAAAAATTAAATAAAGAGTTAAGCGCTACGCCGCACAGTGGGGTGAAATCGGAAATTGAGGTTCAAAATGACATTTAGAACGCAATTATGCACCGATCTTAATTTTCTTTTCTTTGAAAAATTCAGAACTAAATTCTTCAGAAAATGTTGAGAGATTTTTTGTTTTTTTTGTTTATTTAATTTTTATGTTAATTCAAACAACGAAAAAAATGTCGATTTTCTAAATTTTATTTTTTATCTTCTTGACAAAATTTTTCTCATACTTCTCCTCCCTTGGATTTAATGCACAAGGGTATAGGAAAGTTAAAAAAAATTTTAACATGCACAGTTAATTGTTATAAACAAATTGTGTTAACAAATAATGGACATTAGGGGTTATTAGTCTTCGAAGTATATTTCTACCCTACAGTCACTTGCTTTCATCGTTGGGATGATACGTGGAAAATAAAATTTAAGATTAAATGTTATTTGCTTATTTTATAAACAAATTATATAAACAAATGCACATTTTGGGCGTTTTTAGGAAAAAAAGAAACTTTTTTTTTGCCGACCTTGTTGCAATTATATTTCCAATGATTTTTTCTTAATAAATTTTTGCCACTCATCGATATTTGTTTATTTTATTAACAAATTATATAAACAAATGCAAAGTTTTGGCGTTTTAAAGCGAAAATAAACCATTTTTCTTCTGTCCTTGTTAAAATCATATTGCCAATAACGTTTTCTGAAAATTTTCTTGCCACCCATCAATATTTGTTTATTTTATAAACAAATTATATAAATAAATGCAATGATATAAGCAATAATTTTGTGTATAGTCAGACATGCTGACCACAGACCATAGCATTCTACCTAATACGTATTCCTATATCAGTTTATATAAGTATAATAAATTAGATTATACTCTTTATGTATTAGGATTTAAATTCGAAAACAATCACATAATAAATGTTATTTTTCCCTTAAGTAGCAAGAAAATAAGTAATATTCATAATGATATAAAATTGATAAATGGAATTGTACATTATCCGGGCCTTCCACCTATATTGAAAATACCAATATTGTACGCGTCGATTGATATTTTATTTCGACAATTATAATAAGATGTCTCATTCGTCTCATCAAATGTATCCACTCGTCACCAGTCATAACAGAACGTGCGGATTTAAAATAATACACTGTGTAACGATAATCTCAGCCTCAAGGGACTTTCAGCCTCTGAGTGTCGTCGAAATTCAGCACCCAACAAAAGTTTCTCTAAATTTTATTACTGTCAGTTAGGGCGCTAGGTCTCGATACCGCTCAAAAATTTTCTTACAAAGACTTACTAAAGACATCCTGAAAAAAACTCAAAAAAAAATTGCATTCCAGCCCGCTCATTGGAGAGGGATTTCGCAGGGGCGCAAAACAAATCAGACCAACATAATATTAGAAATCAGGTTTATTACATTGAATAATGAGATGAAGTTATGTACAGTCTTTGAATTTAATGGATGAGGTGAGAGGAAAAAAATGAAAATAAAAGAAAATAATTACAATCTGGTCTAATTAATTTTAGTTTGACATTCGAAAATGTTCGAAACGATCGGCAAAGTTATCATAATACAATAGTCTTACGAGTGGTTTGTAAACTTGGATCTAATTACATCCAAGTGACGTAATCATTATATCTGAATACAAGATTATTTCGAATTCAACGAAGACTTTTACTCTCGAAATTTCCAAACTTAACTTTACTCGACCAAATTATATGAAAAAAAGAAAGGATCCTTATATCCAAATAAAATTCTAATCTTTAATTATTCTTATATAAATTCTCTTTACGTATTAAACGCGAGATTGTACAAAATGGCGAGAAGCCATGACATGGGCGTTGATACGTTATTACGTAATTCTAAACTGAAATTTAGATTATGGAAAACTACTTCTATCAACATATTGTATTAAACCCAAAAGAAAATAGCTTCATATGCTAAACAAAATCCTACACTAGACTCAATATTCGCTTCCAAAAAAAAACCAAATGCTCAAAGAGACGAACGAACAGCGCTATTCCGTGCTTGGACGTTGGTTAGGTGTTACGTAATACTTCAAATCTAGAAATTCTGCCCTAAAAAGATTCAATCGGGAGAAAACATGTTTTGCGAACGCCTACCTTACTTTCCTCGAACCCAAATAGAAAAAAAGGATCAATTCCTTCGGTAAAAAGTATCCCGGTCGTCTCACTACAAATGCACTAAAAGTTTTCTCTCGATTTACACAAACGATAAGTTTTCGTGTGAACAGCCAGTACGGAACTGAGTGTTCTTGGAGTTCCTAGTCTGAGCGCGCAGTCGCTGTTGCGAAAATATCATAGCTCTGCAAGCTGCTGCCCTCGAGTAACCTTTCTTGAGACCTGTAGATAGCTGAAATAATTTAGAGTTTGTGTTCTTCGGAAAGCCAGGTAGACGATAAGTGCAAGATTAAGTAAAATAACGGTATGATTATACTTAAATCTAATTAGTTGTACATTTAATCTAGTTCAACTCTTTCACATTCATACTATATTCACACGCTTATGTCTAATTGAGTTCCTACTGGCTGTTTTGTTTTAGTTTCCAATTAAATAAATCAATCTGGAAAGAGAATCATTGATGTGGTAAAAATCCACCACGTTACAACACCCCCACCCAGACTGACAATAATGGGTTGAAAAGCCAGCAGGCGTCAACAATCCGATCTCCCAGACTACCAAAACTTTAATTTAATTGAATTCGAGCATTTAATTTTCGATTTTTAATTTGGAAACTGAGTGGATCACCATGTGAAATCTAAGTGTTTGGCATATTAAGCAATGAAAATCAACAAGTGATTGAGATGTGATAAGAGTTGAAATGGGATAGACGGAAAGGTGGACACAACATGAAAAAGACATGCTCTAAAGTTCTGAAGTTTGACTGCAATACTAAACGAAGGCGAGGCAAATCTGCCGCGGTTGATGCTGGCACTACCCCGCCAATAGCGATGGGAGGATCTGCCGGCTGCGGGGCTCCATAGGTCCGACCATCCACAGCCCGGGAAGGTGGAGATTCATTGGTAAATAGTAGGTGTGGCCCTATTTCTCACCTTTTACAGGCTGCCGAACACCTAGGGCACTGGCTTAGTCGGACTACTGGATTCCCACATCCATAGCAGAATACTCCCCTCGGAAATGGGCATGAATGGTATCTATGTTGGCCGACATGGCAGTTCCAACAAAAATCCTGTTGCGCTCGGATGAGGGACTCGCAGAACTCTTGACGCCACATTCGATGTGCGGATGGAGAGCACGGCCCAGGTGTTGGGTGTGGATCTCAGAGCACAGCTTGTGGAGGGCCGACGTCCGCCAGGACGGCGACATGTAATTTCGATTCCAGAATCGGGTATGGGACAAGGTCCTCGGGGTTCCTGGCCGTTGCTCTGGTTCCAGAGACGGCAGGCCTCCGCGCCGGCAAACGTCTCTCCTCGTTCTTGCCCTGGTGAGATCGAAACTCGTCATTATCCTTGTATCGAGAGGTGGATGGCTGCAGTTGGGGACAGCAAGCCTCGGCCTGGCTTCTTTTGAAGCAGTGTCTCCATATCGTGGGATTTTTCGGCCCCCACCACGCTTCCTCGTGGGAGCAATACATTCAAACGCAGCGTGTCGGAGAAAAGTCCATGCTTCACGCTGCGTTCATTGCCCGAAAATGCACGAAGTACTAGCCGAACTCGCCCGATCTGACGAGGCTATTTTAGCATTTCTGTGGCTATTTGGCTATTATATGAGTTTCGAGCTGATTTTCTATTTTTCAGAAATTCACGCGTTGACAACTTAAAGAAAGTCTTCTGCTAGTATACATGTAATCAGATATTAGGAAGACTTGAATTACACAGACCAACAATTCTCAGAACCAGAGACCAGACCTAGTATACCCGAAGGCTTTTGTTGCGCTGAATCCGAATCCGACCTCAGAAAAATTCCAGCACCCTCAGTTTTCGAGATATTCTAACCTAAAAGGGTTAAAAACCCGTTATTTTGATGTTTTCGAAGGCCCCGTAACATCGCGAAAAAATTTTTTTCACAAACTGACTGCTATAGCCCTTGGCCACCATAACCTAATTTTCCCAATCGTTGAGTATTGAATCTTTGAGCGTATGAATTTACGTCGACTTTGTGTGGAAACGTTTTCTTTTTATTTCAAAGGATCGCTGAAAAGATTTACGTTTATGACTTGTCAGGTCGTTGTCCTCCCTCTTCAAAGACCAGCAATAGTCTGCCATCATTCTTTCATTCCATCTACCTTGGTAATGTTTTTCTTTCTCATGAAAGACTTGGTGGAAACGTTCACCCATTTCTTCGCTGAATGCCCCTACATTT
>CAJFCO010018050.1:27445-38133 GCA_904066015.1 Synergus gifuensis | reverse complement strand
TAGAAAATATATCACGTGAATGTATTTGTGGGAAAGCTGTCTGAATATAAGCAAAGAAATAATGTCTTGGACATATACGTTTGGAGTTATAGCACCAGTAACGTTGTTCGCAGAATGTTGGAACTCACGGCATCCACCACTTCTTCCAAGTACAAGCTGAACGGTGACGAAGACCAATCAAATGATTTACCGCGTTTTCTTCGGGAGACTTCGTAGTAGTACGGGTCGACTCGGCTCGGCTTTGCAGAATCATTGGAGGATGGAATCCGAGCCACAGCGAAGTCTCCCGATGAAATGTGTATCAACTCTTCAATTGTTTCAGAGGCAGGTTTATGCATTGAGGATGATTTTTTCTCAACTGAAGGGCAGTTCCTGAGGGTTCAGATGATCCGATTGGAGGGTAGTTTACGAGGGTTTAAGTGAAACGACGGTTCTTTAGAATATACTTATTTTTCCGGAACACCAATTCTTCGATTCAGATCAGTATACAATAATAGAAAATGGAATTATAACAATTTATTCATTGGTGTGAATTCATACTAATTGAGGGGTTGTTTATAAGGGTTCAAACTGTCCGTGAATCCTTCAGAATATACTTATGTACTCCAGAAATCTCACATTCCGATTCAGATGAAGATAAAATGACAAAAAATGAGATGATAACATTTTATGCAGTGAGGAGTGAATTTTTCTCAACTGAGGGGTAGTTCATGAGGGTTGATTGATCCTTAAGTTCTTCAGAATCTCAGTACATTTTCTGGAATGACTATTTCTCAATTTCTGTCAGAATTAAACGATGGGAAATGAAATTAAAATATTTTCAAGCGATTGGGGTGGTTTTTCGATTTGGGGGTAGTTTCTGAGGGTTGAAAAATTCTGGAATAATTTTTTTTCTTACACTGGGTACTCATGAGTTCAGACCATGTATCGATTTTACCGAACCCTCAGAAGAAACTCGGCCTTTAAAGGGCTAAGATGTATCATTGTATTTTCTTTCTTGTTTTTACACAAAATTGTTCTAATTGATTCTTTATTACAATAGCAGTTTGAGTTGCAAAAAAAATTACCCTCTAGAGTATCATAATTCAGAAAATTTAACCCTAGAATGCTTCGCCATACGACATATATAGTTTAAGATTTTGGACTTTGTTGCTGCAAATATCTTGTTTTGATACTATATTCTATTATAGATCATCAGAGTTATTCGAAATAAGCCGTAAATTATATGCCATATACCCCTCTAAAATTGTCAATAAATAAAAAATACATTTATTAATATACCATTTCTGTAAGTAATGGATTAAAATATATACTTATGTGACGTCCGAGATAAGAGACGCACTTACCTTTTTATATTATAGAGTTGTTCCTCGTTTTCTATCCGGTGGAAAGCGTGATAATGGAATTATCACGCAATGCCACTAGAGTCGAGGACGAGGATAACTGAACAGAGTGGTAGTCGGTGATTCGTTACAATAAATATATATTTAATAAGCAATTACAAAGGGGGAGGTTTACAATAATCAGTGTGATTTCATATGTAAAGAAGAGCTTCGTCAGGAATTCTTTTAGAGCAGCATGTAAAGGGGGAAGTAATTAGAAATGTATAGAGGGGGTTAGATATGAATATGGACAATGGGGCTTACCGTCTAGCCTTGTGGCTGGAGCCTTCAGTAGTTGCCGAAGAATCTAGGTGATCGTATGGGTTTGGACCTCGTCTAGTTGGTCCTTGCGCTGGTTTACTGGAACGGGTTGACAGACCTACTGGATAAGGACGTAGCCGTCGGATTGGGTGCTCGTACTGTTACACTGGTACTGGTTGACGAGCCTACTGGATAAGGACGTAGCCGTCGGATTGGGTGCTCTCACTGGCACACTGGAACTGGTTGACGGGCCTACTGGACAAGGAGGTAGCCGTCGGATTGGGTGCTCGTACTGGCACACTGGCTTAATAACGTGGATTCTCGTGAACTTGAGACGGATTGATTGACGGGCTTACAGATTTAGGACGTAGGACCGGAGTTGCGTCAAACTATCTACGGACAGATTCGTTCTGGTTGCAGAATCTCGATGAAGGTCGAAGATTACTAGGTGAGGAGCTCGTGGACCACAGGTTGACACTCTCGACAAAGACTATGACCGACGAGTTGATAGCCACGACGAAGACTGACTGAAGCCGCGGATACCTTCTTTCTTATAGGACTTTTTTTGAGGGGGCGAAGGTCATAAAAGGTTTGGACACCTTAGGGTCCATGGTGACGCACTTGGTTTTTAGCGTTCGGTGACCAATGGCGAAGAACACGTGTAATCTCTTGTTACGTGAAAAACAGATCGAAGCTTGTTTATTAACAAAAGTTTGGAGATAAGTTTGGAAACAACCTGAAGGGTTAAACAATGATTTCAATTTGCTGATTGCTTCTGGGGTGAGCTGATGGTTCAACCTTTGAGTTATTTGACCCCCTGACAAGGTATCGGATCAATAATCGGATGTGCGGATTCTTATTTCTTAAGATGAATACAATGTTAATAATTTATTATAATAAGTGACATGACGTCACACTTATTTGGGTTGGACAATCAATATTATTATAATATAACTAATTTTTTGTTAATGATGGCACTTGTTCTTATATTAATAAATCTTTGTTATGTAAAAACTACCCCTCGAAAACTTCTTATGTTTTGATTAGCAGGCGATTTTAATAATGATAGATATAACATAACTGTTTATAGAATTTTTATTTAGATTCAGGCACATACATATTTCCATTGAAATTTGTAGACATATATACATACACTTTCGCAACCCTTATTGCTAAAAGCTATCGAATTGCAATATATCTTCTACGAAATAAAAAATAAATGTACCAAAAATAAATGCAAAGAACAAAAAACTAAATATAGCCTGTTTACATGTTGAGTGTGTGATATGATAAATGCATTATCATTTTGGCAATTGTAATAATAAGTGGGCACATATAAAATTATCAGGCATGTATATAAAGCGTCAGAAAGAAACATTTGTACAGTTACAAATTTGCACAAATTATTGTATAAAGTTGTACAACATAAAATGATAATCCGTTAAATATAATATCGTTATTGACCATAACGTTCAATGCGGAAAAACTTGGCATTAAACCTTCTGAAATAACACCTGAGGAGGTAAATCTTCATGATGTAATAGAGGATATCATACGGAAAAATATGTTCGATTCCTCATTTATTATTGAAAGTTCAGTTAACTTACAATTTGTCGATGGGGATAGTCAAATTGACATACAACCGATTGAAGTTGTTTATATGAAGAGAAGAGAGTTAATTTCGACTATAAAAAAGAAGCTCTTGAATTTTGGAATTCTGGGAAGAAAAAGCGTTTATCTTTTACAACCGTTCATCAAAGATTCAAGATGCTTCATTCAGAGCGACAATTGAGAAGATGGCAAGAACAAGTCAACAGTGGTGGTAACCGTGAAGATAAGCTATACAACGTTGCAAAATACACTTTCGACAATTTGAAGGAGGCTATTGATTCGAAGATGACAATTCACGATATAGATCTTCGAAGATGGGTTATACGAAAGAAGCGTGAATTGGACATGCCATGGTTTAAAGCATCCCATTGGTGGGTATGGAAATTCAAGAAAGTGCATTACGTTGTTTCGCGAAAAATCACAAAATTTATATCTGTGTCGTCTTTACATGAAACTAGAGATATAGAACAAGAATGCGATGTTTTTAACAACAATGTAAAATGAGAAATTGTAAGGTATGGGGAAAGCAACATTTTCAATTGTGATCAAAGTGGCTTCAATTTGGAATTACACAGTGGAAGAACTTTGAGCTTTCAAGGAAAAAAAACTGTGGAAAATGTTGTTCAATCGGTTCCCTCTACCACGCATAGCTATACAATTCAGCTAACCATATCTGCCGATGGAAGGTTACTTTCACCCCTTTTTGTAATTTTAAAAGAACAGACTGGACAACCTGGACCTAGAGTAAAAGAAGGACTTTTTAAGGTAAACAATATTGATTTGAAAGCCTCTAAATCTGGTAAACTTTCTTCAGAATTACTGCAAATGTGGCTTCAGGATGCATTTTCCCTAACGTAGGAGAGAATTCTGTGTTATTGTTAGATTCATGGAGTGGCCAATGTGAACGAACCGTGCAAAGTGCTATACCAGAAGGTAAAATTCGTTCACTAAAAACCATTCCAAAAGGCACAACTGGGAGAATTCAGCCCTTGGATGTGTTTGGCTTTAGGATCTGGAAGAATTTCGTACGAAAAATCTGTGATAACTCTATTCTTTTGAGGTCTGATATTAATTTGCATAATAGGAATAACATTATAAAATTACAGTCCCTCACACATAATCAATTGTCTTCACCTAGATTTATTGAAGTATTCAAATATTCTTGGTATAAAAGCGGATATATAGAAAATAGACCTCCACATTTTGACTACCCTGTAGACTTTTGTTTCAACAAAGATATGGAACCTTTTTGTGATATTTGGGGTGATATTGCTGTAGTACCGTGTGCATGGTGCAAGAAGAAGTTGTGCCTAAAACTCTTTTTCGAAGAATATCACTTCTGTGAAAACTTTGTGCCTTAAAAATCGATTGTTATTGTTTCATTTCATCTAATATTTTATTATTTAAAAAGAGAATGAGAATTAGAATTAGATTACAATTTTATGCGCCGTCTTAAAAATGTTGAAACTAAAACACACTCACCATATTAAACATTTATTTTCTATTGCGGAGAAGATATATTGTACCTCAAAAGCCTTGAGCAATAAGGGTTGCGAAGGGGTATGTTTATGTATGTACAAATTTCAATGGAGATATGTATGTGCCGGAACCTAAATAAAAATTCTATAAACAGTTATGTTATATCTATCATTATTAAAATCACCTGCTAAACAGAACATAAAAAGTTTTTGAGGTGTAGTTTTTACATAACAAGGATTTATTAATATAAGAACAAGTGCCATCATTAACAAAAAATTAGTTATATTATAATAATATTGATTGTCCAACCCAAATAAGTATATATTTTCGTCCATTACTTACAGAAATGGTATATTAATAAATGTATTTTTTATTTATTGACAATATTAAAGGGGTGTATCGCACATAATTTAGGGGTCATTTCGAATAACTTTGATGATCCATAATAGAATATAATATCAAAACAAGATATTTGCAGCAACAAAGTCCAATATCTTAAACTATATATGTCATATGGCGAAGCATTCTAGGGGTAGATTTTCTGAATTATGATATTCTAGAAGGTAATTTTTTTTGCAACTCAAACTACTATTGTAATAAAGAATCAATTAGAACAATTTTGTGTAAAAACAAGAAAGAAAATACAATGATACCTCTTAAAACAGTAAAAGAGTCAAAAATATAGAAGAGGTGATTTCACTCCCTGAATATGAACGATTGCCCAAAAAATTATTTTTTTTCTTTATAGTCTGGGATCCTCTTTTCACCTGTAAAGTTACAAAAGAATTGGCGCCGGACACCAACCTAACTCCTCTTGTAAGTGATACGCAACTAAATCTCTAAGAGCCGGTAATCTCTTAACTCAATCTTCCTATTCCTCAACAGCTAAAGGTATTAATTCGCGAATTCCTTCTTCCTCTTTCCTAAGTGTTTTTGCCAGTCTAGACTCCCTAACAAAATTTAAAAGCGCTGAAGACACTCGGGTGGAACTATGGACTGCGGAATTATACGCGAATCGGACATCCGGGAGATGTTTATCCCAATCACGATGATCGCTTTCTATAAACGATGATATCATGGTCTTTAACACTCGGTTTACTCTCTCGACCGGATTTGCCTGCGCATGGTATGGCGGATTAGTCGAATATTTGATCCCTGTTTCCGAAGCTGCTTTAGTAACTAACTTACTGACAAACTCGGTACCTTTGTCAGTAAATAGTACTTCTATAGTACCATATCTAAATGCAACGGTATCCTCAAAAGCTTTCTGAACACTAGAGGCATTTGCCTTTCTCAGCGGAAGAACCTCTATCCATTTGGTAAACATATCCTGAAAGACTAAGATGTAGTGATGACCTGAATGGCTTGCTGGGAGTGGACCCATAATATCGGCAGCAACTACCGACCAAGGCTGTTCTATTACTCGTTTTCCCATCAGACCGATTGGACCTGCTTGTTCAACCTTCATCTTTTGACAGATTTTGCATGATCGAACGTAATCTGCAACGTCTTTAAACATTCCGGGCCAGTGGTAAAGCAATGACAGACGTTGGAAGGTCTTATCTATACCAAGATGACCTGACGTCGTAGTGTCGTGTGCTTCGCTCATAGCTTTTATCCGAAGTTTAAACGGCAGTACTAATTTCCAAGCTTCTAAATCTGGCAACAGTGGATCAGTAAGACGATCGGGACGATGACAATATAATCGTCTTCGATCTTCCAATCTGGGAACTGATAAGGCATTTCGTCCAGTAATTTCATCCTCCTGATGTACCAAAGATCTTCCGTATTTCCTATGGAATTGACTGTCTCTAAATCTGGCTCGTACATCCTCGATAAGGCATCTGGAACGTGGTGAAGTGCACATTTCCTATGTTGTATCTCGAAGTCATATTGTAGCAATTCCAAAGCCCATTTACCCAAACGACCTGTTGGGTCTTTCAGGTTGTAGAGCCAACGTAAACTATGATCTGTTATCACAGTGAAGTGCTAGCCTTAAAGATAGGGTCGGACCTTCTTCGCAACCCAAACGACTGCTAGGCATTCTTGCTATGTAACGGTATAGTTCTTCTTGGCACCCTGCAATGCGCGACTGGTAAAAGCAATAACATGTTCCTCGCCGTCTTGTATTTGAGTCAAAACTGCGCCTAGACCTGTACTGCTTGCATCTGTCTGTAACACGAACGGCAAATTAAAGTCTGGTCTTGCTAGGGTAGGCGCAGCACTAAGGTTATTTTTCAGCTCTTGAAAGGCTTTCTCCTGTTCTTCGTCCCAAGTATATCTTCTATTTTTCTTCAATAAACGGTATAAGGGTTCAGCCTTCGCTGTGAAATTCTTTATAATGCGCCTGTACCAAGAAACCATCCCCAAAAATCTCCTGAGTTTCCGTATCGTATTTGTAACCTTGGATCTAATTACATCCAAGTGACGTAATCATTATATCTGAATAGAAGATTATTTCGAATTGAACGAAGACTTTTACTCTCGAAATTTCCAAACTTAACTTAACTCGACCAAATTATATGAAAAAAAGAAAGGTTCTTTATATCTAAATAAAATTCTGATATTTAATTATTCTTATATAAATTATCTTTACGTATTAAACGCGATATTGTACAAAATGGCGAGAAGCCATGACATGGACGTTGGTATGTCATTACGTAATTCTAAACTGAAATTTAGATTATGGAGAACTACTTCTATCAACATATGGCATTAAACCCAAAAGAAAATAGCTTCATATGCTAAACAAAATCCTACACTAGACTCAATGTTCGCTTCCAAAAAAAAACCAAATGCTCAAAGAGAGGAACGAACAGCGCTATGCCGTGCTTGGGCGTTGGCTAGGTGTTAAGTAACTCTTCAAATCTCGAAATTCTACACTAAAAAGATCCAATCGGGAGAAAAAATAATTTGCGGACGCCGACCTTACTTTCCTCGAACCCAAATAGAAAAAAAAGGATAAATTTCTTCGGTAAAAAGTATCCCGGTCGTCTCACTGCAAATGCACTAAAAGTGTTCTTGGAGTTCCTAGTCTGAGCACGCAGTCGCTGTTGCGAAAAATCATAGCTCTGCAAGCTGCTGCCCTCTGTATCTGCAAAAGTGGAACTAGCGGTAACCATTATGGTTGCGTCCACATGTTGTGACAGCTCAAGTGTCTTTTTATACTCAGATGCAGAATGTGCAAGCTTTGCACCTTTAGATTATTTATAACATCTGTAGTATTGGAGGATGATCGAAAATGCAAAATATAAGCAACTGACACTTCTCAGACGACAAGTAACCTTTCTCGAGACCTATAGATAGCTGAAATAATTTAGAGTTTGTGTTCTTCAGAAAGCCAGGTAGACGACAAGTACAAGATTAAGTAAAATAACTGTATGATTATACTTAAATCTAATTAGTTGTACATTTAATCTAGTTCAACTCTTTCACATTCATACTTTATTCACACACTTATGTCTATTTGAGTTCCTACTGGCTGTTCTGTTTTAGTTTCCAATTAAATAAATCAATCTGGGAAGAGGATCATTAATGTGGTAAAAATCCACCACGTTACAACTGAACGTGAAAAACCACATGAGAAAGCCGGGCGTGGCGGGTGTGTTAGATGTGATGATCACACCGGGCGTATTGGGCGTGGTAGATGTGTTGGGTGTGGAAAGGCGTATGCATTTTCTTCAATTATATAAACCACGCTTTGATTACGAGATGTTTCATTTGTTCCAAGCAGTTAAGCTATTAACTCTGTCTCGTGATCGAAGCACCTTAATTAGGCAAGGCGCCCTTTAAAGCATCGACTATCGCGATCAATTCACGTTAATAGTATCTGTGTAGTGAACAAAGTACCTTCGACTAATTGTTGGTACAGTCGAAAAATTTCTCCCATAGGAATCTGTAAGCCAGGACGAATTTAAATGAGGAACGTAAAACCTATAAATTGTAATATTATTATTTTTAGGTAGTTGAGGAAGAATAATAATATACCTTCGGCACTAAATTTCAGAATTAATAAGATAAGATAAACTTTATTTTTGCCTGGGCGCTAGATCTTTCTTGGATCAATAAAACAAAATAAAAAATATCGAAAGATAAGAAACAGTTAGGGCTTTCTTGACCAACCAACTAAAAGAATTTAATTTAATCAGGGCTTTCTTGGCCAACCAATTAAAAGAGAGGTATGCATCAAACAGCAAATTTTAATAATCAGGGCTCTCTTGGCCAACCGATTACAGAAATTGAATTAGGACTTTCTTAGTCAACAAATTCAATTAAGAGAAGATAAGATAATTTTTAAGAGAAGATAGATGTTACTCCTGAAATCAAGTGAACCGGAATTTTACCTTCGACTAGCACGGCTCAACGCATTTTGGTAGAGGGGGTGGTTCTCTTAAATTCGCTACAGGTTTCTTAATTTTAATTAATAATCATTTAGATAAATTCGAATTAAAAGATTTCACAATGCATTTATTCAAACAATCAGAATCGACACAAATCAAAGTTAGAGTCTCATTAACAAACAAATCAGTTCTCAGAAAATTCGTCAAACATAATTAAATTAATATTCTGAATCCTCAAGATAATACAAGTCGACAATGAAAATCAATAATTAAAACTAATAGTTAAAACTAATGCTCAATTCGAGAAATTCCATGAATCAAAAGAAGGAAAGAAACTAATCATAAATATAGGTTATGTTAGAAAATCAGCAAGAAAAGGGATTCAGCGAAACACAAAATTGGGGAAAAATCAATGAAAAATTGGGACTAACATTTTAGATACTTCGGGAAAAATATCAGCAATAAAGGGCAAAATCAGAAATTCAGCAATACAAACAATTTCACCAAAAAAAATTAATAATGCATACGATATTAAATTGCGAGAAAAACAAACGAATCAATTAACATGATGAAAACTCTTTGTTCACGTGCTTGACAAAAGGAAATATTCAATATATAAACAGAATCAATTCAAAAAGCACGAAGATAATTAGCCACGTAAACAGAGGTTTTATCGCAAAGAAATAGAAAAACTTTACCGGCTGAATCGTTATTCAATCGCAGATTTCGATAAATGTCTCTCAGAATAACACGTCTTCGTGAACGAATATAACCACTTGGCAGCTTCGAGAATCACTGTCGGAAAGAGAGTGAGTGACGCTACGCACTTCTATAAGTATATTCTGACAGGCGGCCATTCTGATTAGACTCGACGTTGATTGGTCGGAAAGTTACGCAAGAGAATATTGAAAGTTACTATATGGCGCGTAATATGGAAGACTACAAGTATGATTTCTCGCCTATTTGCCAAATTTTAAGGGCGTTGGATAAACGGACTTGGAAATCCGTGAAAATAGAAAATTTTTAAAACGATTCTAAGCCCAGCCCTGTGAGCGTATATATTTTTGAAAAAGGATTTTATGTGTTGACAACTTACCACATATGTAGGGTCTTGTATTTACTGGAGTCCCATAAAAATAATATTTCATTCCAGCTGAGTCGAGAAAATGAATATTTTATGATGAAATATTCATTTTCAGAAACGGAGCAAATGTAGACATAGCAGACGAATCGGGAAAAAGAGATAGTCAATGTCAGACGCACTCGTATTTATGAATTATTTTAGGCACAACACCGACACTGAACGAAAAGTGAATGAAATGCAGAAAGTTTGAATTTCATATTATTTCAGATTCCAACACGAAATTCGCTATTCATTGACACAAAAAACTGTAATTTACGCTAGAGTTCGGCGAAAGAGCATTATGAAAGTTTCACAGGTAAGAGATAGACGGTTGAACACAATGAGCAGACCATTTCGACCGTGTCCTACCCAAAACTGTGTAGCGGTCATTTCATGTACTAAAAATTGTTGTAAAGTAGTGAGACACGCTCTCTGACACGCAGACGAATCGGGAAAAAAGAGATAGTCAATGTCAGACGCACTCGTATTTAT
>CAJFCO010018050.1:0-17481 GCA_904066015.1 Synergus gifuensis | reverse complement strand
CTGTCCTCTTCATATTTTGGATAAGTCATTATTACGTGTTCATAGGTGTCCGATGTTTCACATGTACACAAGTTGTTTTCCTGGAGTTTCATCGAGTATAGTTTGGCTTTGAAGTTACCATACCCTGTGATGAGTTGGCTAGATAATGGTCCACGTCCATCAACACTATAATCTGGGTCGATTATCACAAAAAGGGATGGGATTTGGAACTACCGGGGGAGGAGCTGAAATTAACCACCTCAATTGTTGAACATAAAAAAAACTAAGTTTATTACCTTTTAGTTTATTAGCCCTTTATAGACGAATCTTAGGGCTCGAAAACCCAAGTCCCCACTCCCTTTTGGCCATCTAGAAGAAATGAAGCACCTATCCGGGAAAGTTAGCAATTGATTAAAAATTTATTAAATTTTTTATAAACAAATAAGTGAGTGAAAATGGATTCAAGGGGTTTGACAGTGATTCATCGATTGATTCGCACTAAATACGGATAATTTATAGATAAAAACGGTTTTTACACTAAATTCATGAAAGACAATAAACAATTTGTTACTTTATAAACAAATTTTATAAACAATTCGTCCGCCATATTGGATCAGCCATTTTTTAAAATTTTGACTTCGGATTCATAATCAGCTACTTCAAAAACCCCTTTATACCAATTTTAAAAATAATCAAAAATTTATTTGGCAGTCGTCCGCCATATTGGATCCGCCATTTTTTTAAAATTTTGACTTCGGATTCGTAATCAGCGACTTCAAAAACCCTTTTATACCAATTTTTAAAATAATCAAAAATTTATTTAGCATACTCGTCCGCCATTTTGGATCCGCCATTTTTTTTGAAATTTTTGACACCGGATTCGTAATCAGCGGCCCCAAAAACCAGCGAATAACAGAATTTGGCCCATTTTATGAACATTTTATAGTTCTAGCCAGCTTTTAGCGACTTGGTCTCATTAACGCCGTACTGTTTTTTCTTTTGCGTTTTTCTCGAAACTACTTTTTTCAAACTGGTGTACATGATATCTCAAGATCTAATCAAACAATTTTGTTAAAATTTTAAACAAATATTCTTTGTACTATTGTCTATCGTGTGATGTAGGATTTTTTTGATTGGGTGCCCTGTTCATAGGTTATGAATTTTTTAAACTCAAAATTTCTATAAAAATTAGAAATTTTTTTTTAAACAGTTGTCATTTCTACAAAAAATTTAAAAATTTTTTTCCCTACGTCACACGATAGCGATTACCTTTATAAATAAGCGAAAAAATTTTTTTTTTTTCAAACAATGCCTGATCGAGAAAATAGGTACAACATAAACAAGAATTTTCAAAAAAGGGTCCTACTCATTGGCTCATATCTCCGACATTTTAAAATTTTTTAAATTTGTCATTGATTCAAATTATACATAAAAGTACTGTGTATATATGTATAATAACAATCATTTTAAATAATTTATGACTGACCTTATTCAATATTTTGTTTCATGTGAGGCATTGTATGGTATTTAGATGAGTGAGCTACTTTACAGAATGAAATGGCATTAACTTGCATTTTCTTCAAATGAATTTAATAAATCGTTTCAATGCCTTTACATTTATGAGCATTCAAAAGGATTCAAGCAAAATAAGTTTTATCCTATGGAGAGCATTTATTGGCATTTATAGAAAAAAATGAAATTATTTCGCATTTGACGGCATTGAAATGTCCATTTTTTTTAATATTTGCATTTATGAATTCGAATGTCCTCCTTCTTACCGGGGGGGGGGGAGGAGAAAAATAAGGGGGAAAATGTGTTACATAATTTATGAATTGTCCCTTTTCAATAACTTGAATAAATAAACCTTTCGATCGTCGTTTGTCGAAATTGAAAAACGAGGGTTTCGACCGATGAAGATGTATAGAGTCTATAAAAGGGACGTAAAGAGTTGATGTTTAGTATTCAGGAGCGATTTGATTCCTTGAGTTCGTAGGTATACGTGGTCTGCATTGTTTTCGACTTGAATGTCTCACTTTGTCTCACTTGGTTTCACTCTCTTGGTTTCTCTGCTGGGAGTCAACAGAAAGCAGGAACGTGGGGTTGAGAGTGGGTGGAATGAAAGGGTTGAATGAGTGGAAATTCGCTATGTCGTGACGCGGCGACCGGGACCGAAGGAATATTATCGTATGGCGTGAGGCTAGCACCTCCTTGCGAAATCCCCGTTACCGACATACATTATACTAATTCCAGGTCATGTAACACACACTTTGCTAAGACATTAGTATAAACCAACCTCGCTCACCACGGATACTAAATCTTGCACGTACCCTACGTGCTGTTTTGTTTTCCCAGTTCTCACAGCACGATCTTCGCGGTCTGACTACCCTCACCAATCCTAACCTATGATCCAATCTTTGCTGCCTACGCCTCCTTTACCTAGAACTAATTTTACAGTGACTACCAACCTAGAGATCTTAAAAGTAGAGTTGAGACAATATGTGTCATCTTTTTGATTAGTAGACAAACCGGAATAAAAATCCGAAATTTACAAATACTGGATCGAAAATAGTCTAAGTACGAAAAGCAACATTGACAAGTATTCAAGTTAAAGACGACGAGAGACAAAGGTTCCACGTCGGATGTGGATCGAAATCTGAACGAACTTCGTTGTCGATCAGAGCTCCTGAGGGCCTTGCGCACACCGAGGATCCCTTGCGCAGCCCTACCCTGCTAGAAGTAAACGGATTTAAACGGATAGGAATTAGCGAATTCAAACTGATAGAAATTTTTTATCCGTTTGAATGTAAACTCTGCATCCTTTTCAATCATGTTCTATTCTTTGTTAGATTTTTAAATCTTAATCCGTTTGAATCATTTTCAATACGTGAAGTGGAATATAAACCGCCCCTATCTGTTTGAATCAGAACTTGTTTATCCTTATGTATCCTTTTTAATCCAACTAAAAATAATCTATCCGTATCTATACGTCTTCAACTAAATATATGCTATCCATTCTATGCGTTTTAGTCAACTCTAATCTAGTCAACTCTATCTGCGTCTATCCTGATTTTAAATAAAAATATTCTATCCGTATGTACCCGTAGTAATGTAATGCTAATTCATATTTGATCGCTCCAAACTATATTTTATACCAAAAATCTTATCAAGTTCACAACTAAGTGAAACTTCATAATTTACAAAAGTTGAGGATAAGATTATTTACTTAAAATATAGATCGGAACGAATGAAGATAAATTACATTATTAGTCTATACTAGTTACATGTGGATATAATTTAAATGTTGGTTAAAGTCGTGGTTATATGATACTATTATAATAATATTACTTGAAAGAATTATGTAGGTGCGTAATATCTTTCACAAATTTGTTAAATTATAAAATCCTGCTACTTAATTTTTTTTTAATATGAATTTATCAGTATCACGTATTTTATAATAAGTAGGGGAGACCGGGGCTAGTTGGCCAATTTTCTAGTTATTGAGTTTTCAGAACTTTCTTTTTAAATTTAAAAAATTTCGGTCCTCACCATATAAAAGTGTGCACTCTTGGTCAGCACTGAAAATTTTTTCAGACGTTTATATTAACTATTGAAAAAATGGCAGAATATTTTTGAGAGGTGACGAATTGGCCAACTTGCACCGAGTACGGGGTAAGTTGACCAAGAGGGCGGGGTAAGTTGGTCAATTTGAAGAAAATCATTATAAAAGCCACTGATGAAGGTGATAATTAATAAAATAGTGATGTTATTAATTTATTTCTTTATTGAACCTTGTTTCAATAATAGTCTATTGTTTACCATATTTTTATAACTTTTTAAACATTTAATTCTAAGTTACAATAAATAATTCAATTTTTCTTAGCTCGTTTTACCAAAAGTTTTTTGTTTGTCGAAGCCACTGAAGTAATATAAACAAAAAGAGTTTTTTTTATAACTACATGCGGAATACAAACGTGGAGGTTATAAAGCGGTTTGACAACATTGGCCAACTTGCCCCAAAGAAAATTGGTCAACTTGCCCCGGCTATGTTTTTTAAAATTAAATTTTCTTGTAGGTTAAGGAACCCAAGCAATAAATTCGAATGATACACCATTTCAAAGCTCTTGATATGGACAATTGAAAACCATATTTAGTTTTGACAATATTGATTATTTATTAATCTATAAAATGAAAAAAACAGAAAGTAAAAATTTTACTCACCACTGTCAAAAGCAGATTTTCAAAGATATTTTTGACACAAAGCTGCGAAATGTAATTAAATTACAACGGAAGTGTTTGCACAATTTAATACACTTACATTACCAGCGGTGGCGTTATTAACATTTCCGTTGTTTAAAAAAAGAGCCATCCCTGCTAGAAAAAACCCATTAAAAAAATATTAGAAACCTAATAGGTTTAATAATTTATTAGGTCCAAACGACTTTCTACCCAGGTGCGAATTCATCATCGGCCCACGGTCGGATCAATCGCTGGACGATTAGTCCAACCTGGCCAACTTTGTGCGCCACAGGTCGGGCCAACTAGCTAAATGATAACGGTCGGCCGCCTATTGATTCTCAACGTTGGCCCGACATTTGGTCCCATAGATGGGCCATCTGTTAGGATGATATCGGCCCTACCGTGGGCAACAATGTATGGCCGACTTTGGTGTTTCATAGTTGGTACAACATTGGCAAGATGATTTAAATAAAAATTGAAAAAATATTTCTTAAAAAACAATTATTAATTAAGAACATGGTTTATTCGCAGTAATATTATGGATATTCTTATAACTAATCGATATTTGTAAATTTAAACGCTTATATAACAAATAAAATTTCGCACGCAACGCTAGGAATCGAACGCACGATCTATGGGACGCGAGTCTATAACCTAAACCACTACCCTAAGTTCTTGAGATGGTGGTCACACAATTTTTCAGGGTATATTCAATCATACACAAATATTAAATGAAACCGCCGGATAAATAAAATAAATAATAATAAATAATAAAATAAAAATAAATAATAAATAAATAAATAATAACCGCCGGATAATAAATAAAAATTTTTAGTCCGAGCGCAATAGTCGGACCAACCGTACTTTCACGGTCTTCTTAAAACAATGAACCATCATATATCCGACGACCGGCCCATATTTTGGCCAAGGTTGGGTCGACCGTAGGGTGCATCATGGTGACTTGTGTAAGCCAATGTTATGCCGACAGTAGGGCCACCTCTTATCCAGTCGGGCCGACCATACTCTTACGGTCTTTTTGAAACAATGAACCAGGGTTTATCCGACGGCCGGTCCATATTTGGGCCAAGGTTTGGCCGACCGTCGGATGCATCAAGGTGGCCCACCGACTTCTGTATTCAGAGTCGGACCGACCGAATTCTTGTGGTCCAAACTTTGGCAGCAGATCGATTTTCGCACCTGGGTATTAGGGTTTTGTTCCAGATTTCTAAGAGGCGTTTCTGGTAAGTTTTCTAATAGATTTTTATTAGGTTTCGTTCGGGATCTAATAGGACAAAACCTTTTTAGTAGGTACTAAGAGTTTTCAACTTGACTTTTTGATCAGGTTTTATTCGGTATTGTCGTAATTCTAATTGGATTCTACGTGGTTTTTATTTGGAATTGATTACTTTTTAAAGAGTTTCTGATTCAGTTGGGAGTTGGGTCTCCTTATACTACTTCGTAGTTTTAAAGACACGAGATTAGACGCTTAAGCGCGCGTGTTTCGTCTATAGAAACTGAAATGACAATTTAAATTTGCGCGCCATAAGAATTAACCAATAAGGTTAGCGCACTCATGGCCACAAAGGGGTGGTTGGAATGGCTACAGTTAGGAGGCCCGGGACTGTGGGGGCCCGCTGCTCACCAGACGAGATGTTACGTTAATTAAATAAAAATTAATCAAAATTACAAAAAAATTCTTAAATACTTTGAAAATTTTCCTTCAGTAAGCATGACAAATTTACGCTTATTAGTGTTAACAAAGGATGGGGGGGGTCCGCAAAATTGTGTGGCCAGAAGGCCCTTCTCGGGATGTGGGGACCATGAGCGCACTACGCATGAAGTTAGCTTAAAATGAGAAACGCAATATGAAGTTGTCTGAAATGCACGTCTTTTTTAGAATAGAATCTCCAGAAAGTCCAAAAATTTTAAGTATTTCAAGTGATTAAAAAGAAAACTTTAAAATTATTTCAACTGTTTTCGAGAGACCTTAAGGCTGTTAACAGCCTTGGAGCAACGGAAAAAAATTTATTTTTTACTTTAGATTTGGGGCTTAGTATATCTGTTTCTTGAAAAAAGTAATTTGTTTGGCTAAAATGTAAAAGTTCCGGTTAGGGTTAGATTTGAAGTTAGGTTAGCTGAAACTTTTCCATTTCAGCCAAACAAATTAGTTTTTTCGAAAAACAGATGCTAAACCCATTTTTCACATCGAGAAACACTTCCCTGCCAAACGGCACTTAACACCGTGCATTTTTTGCGGTCTTAAGATCTAAAGTAAAAATATTACATTTTGTTCGATGCTCCAACAGCCTTAAAAGATTTTAAAGTATTATTTCAAGAAAGGATAGGCGCGGTTAAACGTGGATAGGCGTGGATAGACGAAGGATCCCGAAAGATAGAAAGATGGGAATTCAAAAGGAAAGAGATTATTATAGAGATAGAAATAGATTGAATGATTGACATGGATAGGGAAGGATATATTTTGATTCATTTTTCCTTTCTATTTCAATCCTGAATATTGAAAAAGATTCAAATAGATAGACTTTCTATCTTTTTACTTCCAACAGGGTAAACAAAACTATCAGTTTTTGCTAAAAATGAGACAATAGCCCCCATTTTGCCACCATGAAACCGATCTCGATGAAAGGACCCGTCAAACAATGTATATTTGCAAATTTTTCATCTAAAGTAAATCGTTAGATGGGAATTTGACTGATTCTATGTGAAAATTTTCATATTTCAAAACGCTCCAACAGCCTCAAAATCTCCCGAAATTTCTTGAAATCTTTTGGCAATAATTTTAAGCTTTCTTGAAATAATACTTTAAAATCTTTTAAGGCTGTTGGAGCAACAGACAAAATGTAATTTTTTTACTTTACATTTTAAGACCCCAAAGAATACACGGTTTTAAGTGCCGTTTGGCGGGGAAGTGTTTTTGATGTGAAAAATGGATATAAGAAGTTTTTCATGGATTTCAAGAAATTTGTGAAGATTCTATATAAAGAGTTTTAAAGGTGTCAAAATATTTAGAGAGATTCTATGAGATTTTCAAGGATTTAAAAATCTTATTTAAATTTTGAATTGAATTAAAGATTTTAGGCATTAAAGGAAAATATTTGTCAATTGGAAGCTAATCTGAACCAACTTTTCAATCCGAATTAATTCGAACTATCAATCCGATTGAATCTAAAGCTAATTTGAACCAACAGTATAAGTCAAATCCATTAAAATTTTTAATCCAAAGTAACTGGCTCGGACTGATTTGGATAGGATGAGTTCGGATTTATAGTAATAGAATTCCTCTTTTTTCTCAAATTCACTAAGAATGAAAATGATTCGCATGCATTTAGACTTCGGAATGAAACGTACTCAAACGGAGAGGAATTTTTCCTATTCTAAAAAAATCATACGTATCGAATATCGAAAAAAGTAACGACTGAAATGCGTGGACCCGATTCCTTATTGGTCAAATACAGATGGTGACGCGGTAGGGTGCAGTTTCGCCATAGTATCGATTCTCCAAAGCATGATTTGTCTCTCCCGTAGCTATATTCAGAGTGCTATTAATCGGTATTAATTTTAATTTAAAAGAAATGCATACGCCTCTTAAGGACATGCTCTGCCCGTGGTTTGTAAAAATTTTTTTCGAAGTCACCACGGCCAAACGAAATGATATATCGCTTTCAAACTTTGGGATATAGGAAATGAGACACAAAATTGCGTTCTAAAATTTAATTTGAGTAGTAATTTTGAAAAAAAAAAGTTAAGTCGGTAAGGTAGGGGTCGGATTTTTTTTCAAAATTACTACTCAAATTAAATTTTAGAACGCAATATAGTGTCTCGTTCCCCATATTTCAAAGTTTGAAAGCGATATATCATTTCGTTTGGCCGTGGTGACATCGAAAAAAAAATTTTCGCAAACCACGGGGAGAGCATGCCCATAAAAAATGACGAATACACACCGGAAATGGCGAATGGTTTCCACAGAGCACACAAATAGGTGGCGCTATGAGCAAATACACTCGACGTTCCCAATAGTAAATAAATCCAAACAAGAGTCGTTCCCAATAGTAAAAAAAATTCCTTTCCTCAAATTTCACATCAATTGCGCATGCGTATTGCATATCAAATACTATTTTTAGTATTTTAAACTGCGCGCGAATAGAAACCAATCAGATGCCGAACGCAACGCATGAGCAGTGGTATGAAGTGCTTATTGCGAGTTGCGCTCTTTACTATTGAGAACGAAACTCTTTTCTTATTAGGAACAAATTTCTATTGAGAACATTACTATTGGGAACGTCGAGTGTACTGAATTTTAAAAGAATAATGATTTAAAATTTTTAAAGGATAATTAGTTTGAAAATTTGAAATTATGTTTAGGATTTCTCAACGGGAATGGATATTTTTAAGTTAAAATCATTAGGTATTAATAATGGCTAAAAATTTCGGGCTTTTTAGGTTGTGTTTGAGTTTTCTCAATAGAAATTGAAGTTTTCAAATAAAAGTCATCAAGTATTGATGAAGACCAACTAATTCGAGCTTTTCGAGGTTATTTATGGGTTTTCTCGAGGGAAATGGACATTTTCAAACAAAAATCATCAAATATTAATAAAGGCTACATAGTTTGAGCTTTTTTAGGTTACGTTTGAGTTTTCTCAACAAAACTTGAAATTTTCAAATTAAAATCATCGAATATTGATGAAGGCCATCTAATTCGAGCTTTTTTAGGTTATTTTTAGGTTTTCTCAGAGGAAATGGACATTTTCTAATAAAAATCATCATATATTGATAGAGACTAAATAGTTTGATCTTTTTTACGTTATGTTTGTGTTTTTAAAACAAATTTAAGTTTTCAAATAAAAGTCATCATAAGTGTTGATGAAGACCAACTAATTCGAGCTTTTTGAGGTTATTTTTGCGTTTTCTCGAGGGAAATGGACATTTTCTAATAAAAATCATATAAAAGAATAGAAAAGACTTAAATTGAATTAGATAAATATAAATATTAAATAAATATAAATAAATTTAAAATTAAATAAAATAAAATATTAAAGAAATATTAAATAAATATATTAAATAAATATTAAATAAATATTAAATAAATATTAAATATTAAATAAATATATTAAATAAATTTAGAAATAGGCTGGGAACAGGGTTGGTCAGTTACGCGTAACTTGAGGATTTTTACGTATATTACTATGGTTTTTTACATTTGTAAATTACGTATTAAACGTAGAAAACCCCCCACTCTATATAGATTTAGTTTTTTCGTCGCTTTCGTTTACGTGTGAAATTTGGTTATGGTTTAATATACACTCGAGTCTCTCAAATGTCAACTTCCCAAATCTCAAGTTCTCCCAAATGTCAAGTCAAGTTTCTCTCATATGTCAAGTCCGTTTTTCTGAAATCCCACTTGTAACCACTGCGCACGCGTTTCGTTCGGCATCTGATTGGTTGCTATTCGTGCGCAATTTAAAATGCTAAAAAATATTATATTATACGCAATACGCATGCGCAATTGATGTGACTATAGAGGATAAAGAATTTCTTGACATTTGGGAGACTCGAGTGTACTGCACGGGAGGGCCGCGTGGAAAAAAAAGTCTGAGAGACTTATATCCCAGTGGGCAAAAGATATTAGAAACGTTTTTAGAACGTTCCAGGAACGGTCCCTATGTCTGATGTCCTAAAAACGTTCTAAAGACGTTTTTCAAAAGGTCTTTCGGACATCAGACATAGGGACCGTTCCTGGAACGTTCCAAAAACGTTTCGAATATCTTTTGCCCACTGGGATGTAATACTGAATCTGAGATTAGACTCAGATTAAAAGGATTGAATCTGAGTTTAGACTCAGATTGAAATGACTGAATCTGAGATTAGATTCAGATCGAAAATGAATGAATTGAGATTAGATTTCAGAACCGATCTCTCTCTCCCTCTCCCTCCCCCTCTCTCCCTCTCCCCCCTCTCTCCCTCCCCCTCCCCCTCCCTCCCTCTCCCCCCTCTCTCTCTCTCACTCTCTCTCTCTCTCTCTCTCGCAATAGCAGTAAGTGGACGAACATGTGTATGTACAAGACGTGTATGTACAGTGTTCGTCAATATATCAAATGAAACTGATTCGTTTGGTCATAGATTTCGAAATCTTATGTATGCAATGAATACAATTTTTTAGCTAGTTTTATAACCGATTATTTGCGATATAGTTTCAGTATCTATTGAGCACGAAATTTGATGACGTCTATACGTTGGTAGAATTATCCTCGGATTCATTCAAATTGTAAGTTCGGATTGATACAGACTGAAATGTTGGTTCAGATGTGTTTAGGATTTATTCGAATTAAATGATGGAATAAATACGGATTAAAATTTTTGGATATAGTTCCGAATAGTGGTTATCTCCGATTTCTTTGGAAATATTATGATCCAGAACGAAGAAGGCTTCGATCCTCTTGAAGGAAACGAGCTCAAGGGACTCTGGGATAGTCGTAATTAACTCCTATTTTAATTGAATCCCTGCTCCCTAGAGGCTGACGAAAGGCGTTAAACAGACTTCTTCCCTTGCCCCTGTATTCCGATGCGGATCTCTAGAAATCCTCTCCTAACCCCCTCCCCCCAACCCTCTAAGCACTGTTCTCCGACCAAGCTCTCTTTTCTCCCCTGCTTGCAGCCCCGAGGTTCCGGACTGGAATTTCCGGCTTAGCTTAAGAGCTAATAGCAAGCCGAAGGCCCCCCACAACTCGTCTTCCCACCCTCCAGTCGACCAACGTTCTTCCCTCTCGACCCCTCGTTGAAGAATTCAACTATCTCATAATGCATTTCTAGCCTAGAGAAATTCCTTACTGCAACGTCAAGGGAGATCGTAATTAAAGGAAAACTGATTAACTTTTAATAGAAAATTCACGATTTTGGTTAATAACATTCTTATTACTGAAGTACATAGAAATCATTTTTGGAATAGATTTTTAAAAAAGTGGATGTTGACACTTTGACATAAATACCAAAGAAAGAGTTAGTAACTATAAAGTTATATACATTGTTTGTGACTTGCAAGGAACTCGTTTGTACCAAATTATTTATTCAATAGGAGGCAGTAGTTTCAGTCTCGAAGTGCCATCTGACGAGTTAAGGGCGTTGGATAAACGAACTTTGAAATCTGCGAAAATAGAAATTTTTATAAATGATTCTAATTGCGGCCCTGTGACCGTATATATTTTCAGAAAATGTTTTTTGGACAATATAAAAATAACTTACCAAATATCTAGGGTCTTGCTTACAAGGAAACCTCGCGAGGTATCCGCCTCTGATTTCGATGGAACTGAAATATGTTAAAGAGGATCAAAAAACATGAGATACGTGTTTTTTTTATCGGCAGAAAAACGGTGAAAGGGGGTGAAAACTACTCCCAAAGTTTGGACTAAAAAATCGCTTTTTACCAATATCTCGACAAATAATTATATTTTTGCAACACATGCATGAAAATGACCACATTCCGTGTCCATAAAGCGTGCGGAAAATTCCAGATTACTCTACTCTGAGAATAGCGTGCGGAAATGTAACATTCCCACAATTGTGTGGGAATATTCCCGCACAGAATCATTTACGAGCGCTTGTGAGTTAGTCGGGAATTAATATTTACACGGCATGTGGCACTATCACGCGGCGTAGCCGGACAACTCAACTGAGAAATTTTCCTTACGCTTTATGGACACGGAATGTGGCTTATTTCATGCATTTTTTGCAAAAAAATATTGTGTGTGACATGTTCTGGAAGTTGAACACTCGTGGAATGTTCAACTTTCCGCACTTGTAACACAAATAGCTATTTTTTAGTAAAACCAATAATATTTTTTATGAAAAGGAAATCACGTGTGCAGCATTTTTGTTTCAAAGGGTTACACCCCCTATTTATTTTTGTAATATAAATATTAGGTGCACAACTTTGCTTCCGCCGATTTTTTCGAAAATTTGAGGCTTTATTCTGAAAAAGTGATTCCCTGTTTATGATTCAAAGTACTGTCCGTCACTAGCCACTACTTTTTTCCATCTTTCGGGCAATTGTCGGATACCATCTCGAAAAAACTTTGCGTCTTTTGAGGCGATCCACGAATCGATCCATTCTTTAACTTTTTCATAAGAATGGAAATGCGGCTCAGCTAAGCCATGTGCCATCGATCGGAATAAATGGTCGTCGGAAGGAGCAATGTCTGGAGAGTACGGCGGGTGGGGTAAGACTTCCTATTTTAGGGTTTCCAAGTATCTCTTGACGGGTTTTGCGACATGTGGCCGAGAATTGTCATGTTGCAGGATAACTTTATCATGTCTCTCTTGATACTGTGGCCGTTTCTCCTTCAATGCTCGACTCAAACGCATCAATTGCGTTCGATACCGATCCACTGTGATAGTTTCACTCGGTTTCAACAGCTCATAATACACCACACCGAGCTGGTCCCACCAAATGCAGAGCATAACCTTGGCACCGTGAATATTCGGTCTTTGCGTAGATGTGGAGGCATGCCCGGGCATTCTCCATGATTTTCTGCGTTTGGGATTATCGTAGTGGACCCATTTTTCGTCGCCGGTTACAATGCGATATAAAAAACCCTTCCGATTCTGTCTTTGAAGCAGCTGTTCACAAGCAAAGAAACGGCGTTCAACGTCTCTTGGCGTCAATTCATAAGGAACCCAATTTACTTGCTTCTGAATCATTCCCATGGCTTTGAGGCGTTTCAAAATTACTTGTTGAGTGACTCCCAATGATTCTGCTAATTCTTCTTGCGTTTGACACGAGTCTTCAGCAAGTAATGCCTCCAGTTCGGAATCTTCGAAAATTTTTTCTCTTCCGCCGCCATGCTGGTCCTCGATATCAAAGTCACCGCTTTTAAAGCGTTGAAACCACTCACGACACGTTCTTTCACTAAGAGCAGCGTCACCGTAAGCGCTTGAGAGTATTCGATGAGCCTCAGCCGTAGTTTTCTTCAAATGAAAGCAGAAAATCAACACTTCCCGCAAATGACGAGAATTTGACTCGAAAACTGACATCTTCGATCGAGAATACACTTCTGATGCAAACACTAATTCACTAATGTGGTGCTATCGTTATATTGACAGATGTCCAAGCTTACTGTATGAAATTTTTGACCTGCCTATTTCAACCGACAGTTACCGCTGCAGTCATCTATCGAAAAACGGCGGAAGCAAAGTTTTACACCTAATACATTTTTCTAACACATTTTTTTTAGAAAAAATTTTTTCAAATCATTAATTTCTATGAAAAATGGGGTTATTACAAATAAATATTCAAATTACAGTTGTGGTACTGTAGGGCTTCTGCATAAAATGTTGTTGAAAAGGTAGTTACCCCTAAATTTTGTTTTTGTTTACAGAAATTAATTTTGGCGTGTCTTTTCCGTTTTCTGACAAATATAACTGTAATAAAATAGAACGTTGTATACCACTGACCAAAGTGATTTTTTTGTATCCTCCTCTTCGCTCGTGGTGCATACGATATTTTTTTGTGGCAGATATTTTGACGCTTGCATATTTTGTACTTAAAAAGCAGAACTGAGAATGAATTGTACGTTTTTTTGCAGGACGACATAAGATTTCCATTACTATTGAGAATCAAACTGTTCAAAGGTTTCTGCATTTAATACAATATTTAATGAATTTATTATCTATAAAATAACATTACAAAGTCATTTGTTAGTACAACTTTTTATGTATGGGGCATTATTCCTCAAGTGTACCACCCTCAGAATTTGACTTTGTCTGATCGAATTCAAACTTGGGTAAAGTATGGTATACTCCTACTAGGTACAACTTTAGAGGAAAAAGATTTTTTCGATTGGATAAAAATTGACCGAGATAGGGGAGGGGAATTTTTCAAATTTTTTCTATTTTGTGCAATTTCGTGCTATTTCGAAGATACTAAGCTCCTTTCCTATGGAATATACAAAATTTTGTCCCACATGTTTTTGATAGCTTTTTTCTTGGTCTATCGAATGATTATAACCATTTTTTTTTAAATTGAAAATTTGACTGATATTTTTGAAAATCAAAAATAGTTTTGACTTTTTTAGAAAAACATTTTTTTTGTCTCAAGATAAAGCTTAAGGCTTTATTTTTCGATACTGTAAAATTCAAAATGCTGTTTTTTGTTGTTTTCGAGAAATTAAACAAAGAGTATTGCGCGGAGCGAGAGGCCCAGCAGTTTCGAGCGCCGTTTGCGCGGCGCCTTACTCTTTACATATTTAATTTCTTGAAAACAACAAAAAACGGCAAGTTGAATTTTACAGCATCAAAAGATAAAAACTTAAGCTTTATTTTGAGACAAAAAAAAATGCCGTTTTTCTAAAAAAAGTCAAAAATATTTTTATTTTTGAAAAAAATCGATCAAATTTTAAATTTTTTAAAAAACGGTTATAATAATTCGATAGACCAGGAAAAAAGCTATCAAAAACATGTGGGACAAAATTTTGTACAATATATTCCATAGGAAAGGAGCTTAGTACCTTCGAAATAGCACGAAACTGCACAAAATAGAAAAAATTCGAAAAATTCCCCCTCCCCTATCTCGGTCAATTTTTATCTAATCGAAAAAATCTTTTTCCTCTAAAGTTGTACCTAGTAGGACTATACTTTACCCAAGTTTGAGTTCGATCAGACAAAGTCAAATTCGAATTTGGAAAAATTTCGTTAGACATTTTTCTGATAGTGTGATTTTAATGAATATTCATGTGAATTTACATTTGAGAAATAATATAATCAAACTACAATCTTTAGTACATAATCAGTTATCTTCCGCCACGATACATAAACATTTTTAAACATGGATGGTTCAAAAGTGGTTATATTGATAAGAATCTGAAAAATTTGATAATCCTGTTGAATTCGGCTTAAGAGGTTTACAAACACATTGTGAAATACCTAGTTGTAAAAATGTAGCTATCATAAAGTGCTCGTGGTGTCAAAAATCAAATATTTTAATCAAACATTTTTTTGAAGATTATCATTTTTGTTCTACATATAATCAATAAGTATGTACAAAAGTGTGATAATGAAAATTAATTGACATTTTGAGAATTTTCATATAAACATCAAAATATACATTAATGTAAAAATAATAAAAAAAATCACTTTGGCCGTTATTCGAGGACGCAGGTCCTTCGTTCCTGTAACCCCATATTGACCTGAAAGTGAGCACGAACTCTGCAATGGAAAAAGGTCCGGTTGTCCCGGCGGGTGGTATGTGGCAAAGAAACTTTTTCTACCCGCCTCTCGTTTTAACACTGAGGTAGAGAGAAAAGCACCAACTAAAATAAATCAAAATAAACAAAAAATATAGACTTTATAGATATCTCGAATACATTTTTAAAAGTTGATTCGCCCTCGAGTGCACATAATCTATTATGGAATATGGAGCTCCCTGCCACCAGAGATGATTTGTATTTCCTAAAATATATACATACGTACATACTAGTACCACTGACGGCCGCTAAGCGGCCGTCATTACCCTATGTAGCCAGTTTCTTTCGTAACTCTCAACTTAACCGTTAACCCCCTCAGGAATCGAATTCCCTCAGGAATGCATATTCCAAAATTGTTGGTCGCACTATCGATAAGAATAGTTTTTAAAGTTGAGATCTGGCGAAAGTCTTTAGATATTCAGAGTATGAAGTCCAACATCTTTGACGCTTTGAGAATTATACTATTTATATGCTGTTTAAATGTAAGATTACAGTTGAAAACTACACCTAAGTCGTTGATACTTGGCACCACTTGGAGACGGGACCCATTTGTGAATTTATTTATGTACTCTACTGTGTTGGCCTTGAGAGAAAAAAAGATAACAGAACATTTGCTATCATTAAAAGACAATATTGTTCATAAAAGTATGAACAGTAAGGGGCCCACATGTGATCCCTGGTATGATCCAGAGGTAGGGAAAAACTCGCTAGATAAGAATTCATTTATTTTTATATATTGAGTACTGTTCTTCAGGTAACTGTCAAACCAAGTCAACAATGGGTCAGTAATGCCATACATCTTTAGCTTACTTAAAAGTAAATCGTGATCAACACAGTCAAACGCCTTTCGGAATCAGTACAAATAGAGTCTACCTGAGAACCAGATTCCATACAATAAATAATATATTTTTTATAGATCGTTAGATTTGAAAGTGTGGATCTCTCCGGGTGAAAACCGTGCTACTCATCTACTAAAATATTTTTGATAAAGTTCTGTAAACAATCAGCGATGATGTTACCTAGAATTTTTGCAGCTATATTAAGGATAGAGATAGGTCTGTAGTTAGTAACATTATGTTTAGGACCAGAATTATGTAATGGTGTCCATACAGAGACTTTCCATCGCTTCGGGAGTACGCCTGTACATAGAGACTGGTTATAAATAATACTCGAGGGTTATTATGAATTATGATTGCTGCGGTGGATATTTTATTTTTGAATTCACATTGAATTCTTTTAAATTGACCTACATTACATTAAAGTGATTACATTACTTTGATTTTTTTATTCAAGCTTAAATTCTTTTTAATTTAGTTGAATATAATTTTGAAATATTTTTATTTGTTTTGAGACTTTCAATTTTTTAATTTCTTCTGAATTCTTTTCAATTCTTTCAATTCAATCAATTTTTCTTAAATTCATTTGAATTCTTTTAAACTCGTCCTGAATTTTTGCATTTATTTTTAATTCTTTTAAATAAGTTTGTAATATTTTTAAATCTTCTGAATTCTATCGATTTCCATTGAATTATTAGGATTTACTAATAATTTGGACAATTTGAATATTATTTGTTTTATTTTCAATTTTCTTGATTTATCTTGAAATCGTTTGAAATATTCCAATTCTGTTTAAATCATTTTCAATTCCATTGAATTACTTTTAAATTAATTTGGAATTCGTTGAATTGTACGGATTTTTCATTTTATTTCATTTTATTCTTTTGCGGCACTCAAAACATTTTTTGAAATCCTATAAAAATTTTTTTAAATCTTTAAATTGCGTAAACTTTTTTCCGCCTGTAAGAAAATTGAGGAGTATATTAGAAATATAATAATCCAGTCTAGAAGAATACAATTTTTTCTATTAAATTCACACAGCAAGTACTTTTTAAATATAAATTATATTATTTCAATATTTAAAATGATGCTTTCGAAATTTTTATATTTATAATCATTTTTATGCATCAGCATATGGGCATATCCACGAAAAGTGTCATTTTCTCTCAAAAAAAAGTTAA
>CAJFCO010018049.1:33886-86644 GCA_904066015.1 Synergus gifuensis | reverse complement strand
TCAGGGTGTCTAACGATTTTTATAAGAAAATTTTTATGCTATCTTTTGTTATTTGTCGTATTTTAATTTTAATTTCTTTAAAATTTATTATTTAACAATATACATCTCAATTCAAAATTAATCAAACAATAAGGCTATGGAAATAAAACTTTGTAATTTGGAAAGATTCAATTTAGATTTATTCTATTTCAAAGAGGATTAATTTGAAATTATATAATTTATAACGTCTGTATTCAAAATTGATTTTTTGTGATAAGAGTCTAAAAATTTTACAGATATTTTTCATTACTTATTTAAATAGAACACTTTAATTTTTAAAGAATAAGAAAGGGAATTTAACTTTCTTCTTCCTTCTTTCACTTTGTAAGGAAATATAATAGTAAGAAAAGATGGCAATGAGAGAGAGAATGAATGAAGCGAAATAAAGTGTGACGTATAATGACGTATGAGTGATGAATAATGGAAGGGGAATAAGAGCTAGGTAATGAACGATATGGTAATGAAAGCTCTTTCCAATACGAGAACTCGCAAGAAACAGAAACGATATAAATGTGTCAAAGTTGTTATTCGTAACTAAGTTGGTGTGAACCATAATCTGTGCAACGACGAACTGATTGGCAGAGGTATTATAATAATAATTAATGTCTCATAAAAAGGATGGTTGTGTAAAAGAGTGATGTTATAAGTGATGAATGTAAAATTAAATTGTTATAGAGTGGTTCGATTTATGAAATGTCAACCAGATGGGATCTGAAGCTTGATCGAGGATGAAGGAATTTAGATATTACATGGACAAAAGGACAAGCAGTCCAACTTTTGACATTGTCATCTCGTGAAGGTTTGAGAAGTTCCGGTCGAATCAAATGGTCGCTGGACTCGCTAAAAATCTCGTCTTTGTGCATACAATCGGTATTTGATTATGATTCTTATATCCGCTGTCTCTATATCTGCTCTTATTTTATCATTATTTTGTAAATTGTGTGAGTGTGTATGTGAAGAGTGACAGATAGTTAGCACAATCATTGAATCGAGCTTTAAAGCTGTAAATTTATATTCGTTCTATATTCGGGTGGACAATTTCTCACGTCTCATATCCTGGAAATCTTTTTTGTTTAATTTTAGGTTTGTTAATAAAATTGCGAAAGCAAAAGTTTTATTACAACTTTTTATTTAGACTTTAGTTAGTTTTTGTGATTTTATTTTTAAAATCTATGAAATTAGTTCATGGACTTTCATTATAATCGTTAAGGAGGGATTTGAATTATATTTATTCTAAATTTCATATCTTCAGGTTAAATTTCAATATAAAATTACAATGAAAAATTTGCCAATCTAAACCTATTAAATAAATTTCAGTTTCATATTTCTTAATTTATAATTTCAATCGGAAAGAGGACAAGGCGATCGTGCACATATTCAAGCGTACCCCCACTCTCGGTTTGCGAGATGCCAAGGCTATACTAGCCAAAAAGGGAGTACACGTTATTATCAACACCATACGACGGCTATTGGCTGTACATGTAAAGTACATATAAAAGAACGTACCAAAGTACGTACAAAAATAAGTACTAAATTGGGATACAAAATGACATACTTTAGTACGTCCTTTTGTACATCCTTTTGTACGTCCTTTTGTAGGTCGTCATTCTTTACTTTTAAAGAACACAGTATGTTCATTAGACAAATAGCATAATCTTATTATTACTTATTTATTTAAAACGGTTTTTGTTAAATAAAACACCGGACCGCTAAAGGTTTTAAACATTTTTTATTTAAAAATTTTAAAATTAATGCATAAAAATTATAGAACCAACGGGCTCGCTAAACCATAATTTAAAACTAGAATCTATGTACGCTTATTAGCGGTGCGAAGATAATATATCTTTTTTGATAAATACTGCCAAACTCTTCTCATCATCGCAACTCTAGCTTTTTCTGTTACTTTGGCAGCGTTAATCTTTTCGGAAAGGCAATCTGTAACAAAAAGTTTATTTGAAATATGTTTCTCCTTTTTAAGCATAATTTTTTGAGTTTGAGATTAAATTACATTTTCAAATTTTACCGTAAAATCGCTGTTATAAAAAAGTCCATTTGTATTTTATCGACATTTTACAAAAAATTAAAAAATTGGTGCCCTATTTTGGTATAGTCTGTTAATTAAAATTTTTATTCTTACCTTTTAATAATTTATATTTTTTTGGCGTTAATTCTGTATGAAAAGAATTTGGAGACAAATTTCCAGCGTCTTTATTGGCTCCCCCCACGTTTAAACATTTTTTTTTTCAATGCATCTCTGCCCCAAATAATTTCAGCCATATCCCTTACAAACCGTGAATCATTTTTGGCCAGCATTGTTTCCCAAATATCTACGTGGACCGATATATTTTCCTCAAGGTACGCCTGTAATTTTCGAAGAAGAAACACTTAGAAATTTGTAATAGACATATTTATGAACATATAATAGAGCTTTTAAACTTTTTTTGACATCGAAAAATATTAGGATATTTATCAATGTATTCCACAGTTTAGATATACCTAAAATGAAACTTTTTCTTGCTAAAAATTTTTCTTGTAAACTTTGTTAGCATCCACTTTTTCATATAAATATCATATTGTTTTATTTTAATCATTTAATTTTTGTTCTTTTACTTTAAATCTAAGAAAAAAAAATTCACAGAACATGTTCTGAAAAATATGCTCTAAAATAACAGTCTTTATATGTTGAATAGATATTTAAAATAGATTTCGACTAAATAGAATATTAGCAGACATTTTATCAAGTGACACACATAGTTACCATATCATGATCGTCTCTGTGAATTTGATTATGTACACGAGAACGTCTTTCATTTGATGTTGGTAGGTGTGGAGAAAAAAGTTGCCTTGATACTGTTCTCGCTGTTGATGATCCTGCTTGAATCCTCGAGCTACCAGCGCTGTAGTTGATAGCTAACAAAAAGTATTTATTGTAGTCTTGAGTGGAATATGGCATATTTCAAAGTATAAAATAATATTTAAAAATCTAAGCATAAAATATTCCATGCATCATAACTCTCATGAAACGTGTTTTACATAAAATTTGTGTGAAATTTATATGCTTACAATCAGAGCTGGGCACAGTTAATCGGAATGTTAACTCAGTTAATCGTTAATCCGTTAATCTGTCGAAAATTTAACGGAAGTTAATTGAACAATAGAATTGAACTCAATATTCAATTTCTGTAAAAATAGCAAGATATAATACTATTTTATGTACTATTTACTAAAAACAGCAAAGTTCGCTATTCTTGACAATTGTTCATATGGTGCAAATTGCCTTTCATGAACAAAAGCATGTCGAAATTTTTGTGTGACTGGTATGATCTCTTCGCTTTCAAGATGTCTTTACCAATGGACAACATAAACTCCACTCCAGCGCTGGATGGTATTGTTGTGTTTATATTTAACCCATTAACGCCGAGAACTGCAGAAAAGTTAGGTAAACTTTGACAAAACAGGAAAGGTAGTAAAAGTCGACTTACATAGTCGAGCCAACATGACTTTATGTTTTCGGGGATGCTCTACACGATCCCGCCCATATTTTTGCATTCTGACCAATAGGAAATCCAATATGGCGTTATTTTTGAGAAAAAACAGGAAAAATCGAAGACGAAAAAATTTTGAGGCTGAATTTCGTATCGAGAAAATTTTTTCGAATTGACGCAAACATGCACAAAGGTGCATAAACATGTCAAACTTTAAAAACATGGTACTTGAACATTAAAAAATTCAACATGGCTACTCAATATGGCGGTTTTTTTCGAAAATTTTTTGTCATTTTTGCCCCTAGTGGATTATGGCAAACTGATGTATGACACAAACAACATATATGTCCTTTTCATAGTTTTTTGGGTCGCTGATTACGAATCCGGCTTCAGACTTGCAAAATTTATGCTTTTTAACTTATTGTTATTAACAATTTTTTGTTAAATTCACTATTTTGCAATATGCATGTGCTTTTCGTAGTCATCCAGGTCGCTGATTACAAATCCGTCGTTACTTTGGCAAAATTTATGTTTCTAAACAAGTTTTTATAAACAATTATTGCAAAAATGAGTTTTCATCAATATGTATGTGCTTTTCATGGTTTTTCGGGTGGCTGATCACGAATCCGGCGTTGAATTTGCGAAATTTCCTTTTCTTACCATTCTTCATCAATAATTTTTTTGCAAAATTGAGTTTTTTGTAATGTGCATGTGCTTTTCGTGGTTTCTTTGGTCAGTTGTTTCAAATTCGTCTACGAATTTTTTATAAAAATATAATATATTTAATATAATATATAATATAATATATATTAATATATTATATTTATATTATATTATATTAATTTTTATTATATATATATATATATTAATATTATATAATTAATAATATTATTAGGTGTACAACTTTGCTTCCGCCGTTTTTCAATAGATGGCTGCAGCGGTAAGTGTCGGTTGAAATAGGCAGGTCAAAAATTTCATACAGTAAGCTTGGACATCTGTCAACATAACGATAGCACCACATTAGTGAATTTGTGTTTGCATCAGAAGTATATTCTCGATCGAAGATGTCAGTTTTCGAGCCAAATTCTCGTCATTTGCGGGAAGTGTTGATTTTCTGCTTTCATTTGAAGAAAACTGCGGCTGAGGCTCATCGAATGCTCTCAAGTGCTTACGGTGACGCTGCTCTTAGTGAAAGAACGTGTCGTGAGTGGTTTCAATGCTTTAAAAGCGGTGATTTTGATGTCGAGGACCGGCATGGCGTCGGAAGAGAAAAAATTTTCGAACATTCCGAACTGGAGGCATTACTTGCTGAAGACTCGTGCCAAACGCAAGAAGAATTAGCAGAATCATTGGGAGTCACTCAACAAGCAATTTCGAAACGCCTCAAAGCCATGGGAATGATTCAGAAGCAAGGAAATTGGGTTCCTTATGAATTGAAGCCAAGAGACGTTGAACGCCGTTTCTTTGCTTGTGAACAGCTGCTTCAAAGACAGAATCGGAAGGGTTTTTTACATCGCATTGTAACCGGCGACGAAAAATGGGTCCACTACGATAATTTCAAACGCAGAAAATCATGGGGAATGCCCGGACATGCCTCCACATCTACGCCCAGACCGAATATTCACGGTGCCAAGGTTATGCTCTGCATTTGGTGGGACCAGCTCGGTGTGGTGTATTATGAGCTGTTGAAACCGAGTGAAACTATCACAGGGGATCGGTATCGAACGCAATTGATGCGTTTGAGTAGAGCATTGAAGTAAAAACGGCCACAGTATCAAGAGAGACACGATAAAGTTATCCTGCAACATGACAATGCTCGGCCACATGTCGCAAAACCCGTCAAGACATACTTGGAAACCCTAAAATGGGAAGTCTTACCCCACCCGCCGTACTCTCCAGACATTGCTCCTTCCGACTACCATTTGTTCCGATCGATGGCACATGGCTTAGCTAAGCAGCATTTCCACTCTTATGAAGAAGTTAAAGAATGGATCGATTCGTGGATCGCCTCAAAAGACGCAAAGTTTTTTCGAGATGGTATCCGACAATTGTCCGAAAGATGGCAAAAAGTAGTGGCTAGTGACGGACAGTACTTTGAATCATAAACAGGTAATCACTTTTTCAGAATAAAGCCTCAAGTTTTCGAAAAAATCGGCGGAAGCAAAGTTGTGCACCTAATATATTATTATATAATTATAATATTATTAATATATTATTATTATATTATAATTTATTATTCTATTATATTAATATAATATATATTTAATATAATATATTTAAAATATATATAATATATTTTTTTTATAAAAATTTCGTAGACAAATTTGAAACAACTGACCAAAGAAACCACGAAAAGCACATATACATTGCAAAAAACTCAATTTTGCAAACAAATTATCGATGAAGAATGGTAAGAAAAAGAAATTTCGCAAATTCAACGCCGGATTCGTAATCAGCGACCCAAAAAACTATGAAAGGGACATATATGTTGTTCGTGTCATACATCAGTTTGCCATAATCCACCAGGGGCAAAAATGACAAAAAATTTTCGAAAAAAACCGCCATATGGGTAGCCATGTTGAATTTTTTAATATTCAAGTACCATGTTTTTAAAGTTTGACATGTTTATGCACCTTTGTGCATGTTTGCGTCAATTCGAAAAAATTTTCTCGATACGAAATTCAGACTCAAAATTTTTTCGTCTTCGATTTTTTCCTGTTTTTTCTCAAAAACAACGCCATATTGGATTTCCTATTGGTCAGAATGCAAAAATATGGGCGGCATCGTGTAGAGCAACCCCGAAAACATAAAGTCATGTTGGCTCGACTATGTAAGTCGACTTTTACTACCTTTCCTGTTTTGTCAAAGTTTACCTAACTTTTCTGCAGTTCTCGGCGTTAATGGATTAATTAACAAGTCCGCCATAACTTGCTCACCCATGAAGACAGCATCCATCAGAGAGTCTTTGGAACTCGTATTCAGCCAAGTCTTGACCAGGTTCTGAGCTTTTGTTTTTAGTGACTTATGGCTGTTGCTGCTTTCTTTCGGTTTAGTAACGGAATGGTAGACTTGTTCATTAAATATAACACAACAATACCACCCAGCGCTGGAGTAAAGCAGATGGATTTTGAAAGTTAACGAAGGTTAACGGAAGTTAATGGAAGTTAACGGAAGTTAACTAATTCATTAATCCCGATAGTCCGTTAACAGTTAACGAAAAATTTAACTCATTTAATTAACGGATTAACGGATTAACGGATTAACGGACCGATTAACGGTCTTGCCCAACTCTGCTTACAATTATTTGAATAATCGAGCTCATCTTCTGAATTTGGCAAGATTACTGTATCACTCGAATTAGTTCTTTGTTGTAAGAGGGGTGAATTTGACCTAGCTGAAAGTGTAAAGTAGGATGCAAAATAATGAAAAATAAAGAAAGTTATATTCTTTTTAATAAAAAATATGTAACGTTTAAATTTAAAATTATTTGTTAATATTCATAAAACTTACTCCGTAATATTACTTGATCAACATCATTTCTCTTTGATGGCATTGCCTGATGACTTATTTCATCCGTCCTTTTATTTCTAGATCTTTCTTCTGAGTCATAGTACTGATTGTCTTCTTCATGCAAATTTTGTTCATCAGATCCTCCATCTTCAATTTGTTCAAATTCTTTTTCCCTTAATGCTACATGTCTTTCTTTGTCAGGAATCGTACTTTCTTCGTCATTAACACCAGATCCTTCACCCTCATTTCTTTCAGGTTCACTTTCCTCTGAGACGGACTGGTTAAAACTTTTACGAGATGTCATTAACGCCGCATGCTTTTCCAAAATGTTTTGATTTCCATATTTTGTAGCTTCAACCGTCGGAAGTTTTCTTTTTTTGCAAGATTTCTACATTAGGTTAAAATAATATATCAATTAGAATTATTAAAAATAAAAAGTATCAGTTGCATCTCAAATTGTTGAGAATCTTAAAACAATGACTGTAATTAAAATGAATGTCCTTTCTATTAACAATTCTTGTACTGGGAAAAAAAACCTATCCTAAATATTACGTCATATACATACGTTTAAAAAAGGATAAATTGTATTTTCAAGTATAGAGGAAGAAGAATAATTTCATTAAAATTTCACTAAAATTTCATAATTACAATAAATATATAGATGGAAAAAATCTTCATTCATAAACAGAGACGCTTTTATACTAATTCTTTTTACAAGTTTATTAATTTTTTCCCCGAATCTAATTTAAAGCACGCCTCTACACAAGTTCTTTTTTAATTAGTTTTCAAATGCTGCTTACAAAACTTTAAAGGATGTTAAATGTGGTAAACATTACGCTTTATTTATTATTATAGGTCACTTCGAGGGTGGTGATTTGTGAGATATTTTTAAAATCAAGGACAATTCTTAATATTGAAATTCATAATTTTGAAATGTTCAATAATGAGTATTTAAAATTCTTCATTTGTTATTCTTTCCTTTTTAAATTGTTAATTTTTGGTAACAAATTTAAAAAGTAATTATTATAATATACCTTCAAAACCCTTTTTTTATTATCAAGCTTTATTAAGAGTGAAGGCAATATAAAGCTTATGCGAATAAAAAATTATCAAACTTGTGCATTACAATTTTCAGAATTATATATAACTGCAAAGAATTGTTGGTTTAGACAAAGATATTGTTTAGAAATTAAATTTCCGGTTTATCAGATTTTTCTGCTACTTTTAAAATTTCCAATCATTTTTTCATATTTTCCACGATTTCAGGACAAATTACCTGGATCTATTTCTCATAACAATAAAAATAAATAAAAATAAAAAAAACTTACTTCCTTTTTTTTTAATTTTGATATAGCCGTTAGATTGGGAGCCTGCTATTTCAGATCTGATACGCTGAAACTCATGTTCCTTTTGTTGGGATACTTAACCCTAGTAATCTTCTTTTGAGCTTGTATATCAGCTTCGCTTGCTATAATTTTTATTTAAAAATGTATTATAATTTTTATTTTTATAATCCTTTCTTAAAAAAGACATGAACTGTCGAGTATCCGCATTTTATTCGTGATCTGATTGGTTGAGAGATACTCACGTGCAGGGGTATGCCACGACATATAAAAATTCTGTACCTGCGGCAGTTAGGGCAAAACAGTGGCGCTGCAGTCGTCACTCTATACATTTGCATTGTTATCATAGCAAAACATACTAATATATATATTTTTTTTAATTTCAACTGTTGTAAATCTTTTAAAAACTAAATTATAATCCATTAATGTAATTATTATTCAATTAATTATCAGTTACATATATTTATTATTTCATATTGAACGTAAGGTTACCTTTTGATGAAGTAAACTTCGGAAGTTAAAAATTAATTTATGAATTATTAATACTCTTATCTGGAAAGGTATTCTATTTTTTATCTTTCTTTTTTAAATGTAAAAATATACCAATACCAAGTTTTTACTTAATAGATTTTGTGTGATCGGTTATTTTTAAAGGTCAATGAGAATAAAGATTAGATTAATTTGTATAAACATAAGTATATTATTAATATACGTTACAAAGCAATACTTAAAAATAAAAATATTGCAAAAGTGATAATAAAATTTATCTTACAAAATTTGGCTATTTTTTTTTCGCAAAATTATCTTTTTGGACTTCTGACATAGTACGTTTAATGAACTCTTTCATTCGAATATTAAGATATTGCTTTATTATGAGAGCTATCGAGTCATTTGCATGCTGGGTACAAGGAAATGATAAAGCTGTATTCTGCTGCAAGTCATCAATAATTAAGTCAAAGACGTTGTTAAATTTACAATGCCTTTGAAACGCGTCTGGAATAATTTTTATAATTTTTAAGATCACTACATTTGGATGAGCGAGAGATTCTTCTTCATGGTTTGAAGCTAATTTTTCTTCAGAAGACGTAGTGAATGCTTTTTTGCAATTTTCGCATTTCGTATGTTCCAGCATATTACGGCAAATGGTACCTGTCGCATAATAGTTAATGCAGTCGAGAAGCGGATCTTCAGCATTTGGTGCTTTATAATCTTTAAAATCTTCGGGAATATGCCAGAAATCACTAAAATCAGGATTATCAGAATGAATAACCGTCTTTAGTTTGTTTTTAATTACTTGGAGTACATTTCTGTTGTTGGATTTGTATATTTGTTTTAGCTGAGATAAGGAAGTCAGAGGTTCAATTGGATTCTCATCGATAGGCGAACAATTTCCCTTCTCGGGAGGTTTTAAGATACTGTAAAATGTTAAAATTTTATAGATTTGTTTGAAGGTAGGAGTAGCAGGATGATCATTTGCTCCACCAGCAAATCGAACAGTTCCAAAGAATCTCTAAATAGGACAGAAGGAAACTTTGTAAAATAAAATAATTTTAAATGACAATTCATTGCATGGAAATATATCGAATCAATAACAAAAGTTACGAAACATGTGAAAATTTCTAAAATTATCCTACACAATTAACTATTGTATGAACAAGCCTTATATTATAAGGCTGCGTAGACGACATAAATCACATAAAGCAGACGAATAGACATGCAGACAAACAATTTACCCAACTGATGACACTGACAAGACTGATACAATAAAGCATTTTTTAAAGTTGTAAGCGTTGATCTGAAACAAATGAAGCTATTAAAAAACTATTTAAAAAATGAGTGAACCTCCAGTGATTCTTGATTCATTTTTCCTGTCAGCACGTAATCAAATTTACACTCTTTTAATAAATAATTCGATAAATCTATAGTAGAATGTAAAGTGCCTCTCAAACCATGAGCCGTACTCTGGGTTAGAAAATCTTCTTTTTTTAGTTCGCCGTCCAAGACTCTCTTTTCCCACGCATCCAACCATTGCAAAAACAGCTGCATTTCCTAGAAATAAAATAGACTTTTGATCAATAGAATTGTCAAAAATTATAATTTTCAAAACTGTGAATGATATACAATTTTTGTGTACCTTTAGATCCGCACTATCAAGTCGTACTCCTTCTTCTGCCAGCGTTCTATTTAAAGTATTGAAAACCCGATTAAATCTATCACAGAAATCAGCAGTCGATCCACAGTTCTTTAATTCGGGAATACTATTCTGATATAACCGCAAAGCTTTTGCAGTTGAATGACTGAGAATCTGAATGAGAATAGAAATAAACTAGCTGTGAATTCGATCTCGGGTGTTCCATTTAAGTATATTTATATTTTTTGTGCTCATTTTTTGAGCACTTTGCTTCCTCATTATGATAATGTTGCAAATCAATTTGCTTCCCCATAGAGGAAGCATTTAGAAATGAAGATTTTCAAAATTAAAAATAATCATAATTTTCTTAAAATTCAATAAAATTCATTAATCATACAGGTCAATCGATTCGTCTCGATGCGAGGAATCGTTCTTTCCGTTACATAAGCTTTGAATTTTCATTATTTGAGAAGTTATAGTCGGAAAATCAATTTTACAAACATTCAAAATCTACATAAAAATTTTAACATTCAATATTTTGAAAAATCCTTTGGCACGTTTTGAGAAACTGGTGGTGCTAATATACCCTAGAAATTTCATCAATTTATCTACAACTGTCTTTAAGTTAATAGGGCGACAAAAAATGGCGCCATCCATACACACATCCACACACACACACACATCCACACACACACACACACACACACACACACACACACACACACATCCGGACAATTGATTAGAACGTTGTATTAGACATTTATCACGTGAGGAAAGTTTAATTAAACGATTTTAAAAATATTAGAAAATGTATCGAAAACAAAGCTTCCTCTATGAGGAAGAAAAAAAGACTTGTAACAAATCGTCAACTAATGTTAAAATTCTTATTAATTATGTTGATTGTCAACAAACCTGAAGAGCAAGAATAACTTGCATTTTAACGTAACTTTCTAACTTATAAATGTGTTGATGAGTCAAATTAGGGAACTTTCGAGTAGTTATACTTTTTTTATCTGCTTATAATAATATTTCAAAATGTTTCCACAAAATAGGATCTTTATCACGTTGGACCTAATATAATAAATGATTAAATTCAAATTTTTTTATTAAGATGTGTATTATCATATTAAACCAAGAAAGCCACTACGAATTTTTTATGTCTTCAAAATTATTTTAATTTGAAAGTAATTTGTTGTATTTTTTTACCTTCAATTTTCCATCTCCATTTTTTCCATACATCCTATTTCTTACATTTTTAAATAAATGTGGCGTATCAGCGAAGATAAATACTTTCCGGTTTTCGAGAGTCGGATCCTCAAAGTAGCATTTTAATTCTGAAAGTTTTCCGGAAACACCCATTTCTGACCAAAATTTTCGGTTTGTTGAAGCACCATCGGATACAACACCATGCACATTAGCTCCAGCTTTTTCAAGTAGCACAATAGCTTCAACGATGAGTTCTGCTAACTTATTTCCTGGAGTAGTTCCTTTAGACGTAAAAACAGCAATTGGCTGAGTGTATGAAGCCATTAGAGGCTGGAATAAAAGAACTAATGCATGATCTGCTTGATCATCTATGGTCTGTTGAGTGCCATCTCCAAAGTCATGCAGTCCCTCAAAAGCCATTGTTTTTGGATTAAATTGTATTCTTTTTCTAACTCCCATTTCATCTAAAAGAATTAATCCGTGTCGCCAGATTTTAGGATTCTTCGAAAAAAAATTCTTTAAGTAGAGCAAAGAAGTTAGGATAAAATCCACAAGGAGTGTCAATTAAAGCTAGATATCTGAAATAAAAAATGCCTAATTACTTCTGAAAGAAAAATTCAAATTTTAGAGCATATAAGAATTGAAATATTTACCGACGAATTGTTCGGATAGACGGTAAAGTCAGAATTCCATCATCTCTGATGAAATTAAAAGTTGCAGGCGAACGCATATGAAGAAGCATACTTAAAACAATCCACTTTTCTGAGTATCTCCTATTTTTAGTAATATTTTTATTTGCTGCAGAAAGAATTTCCTTTATCGCTAAATTCTCATTTTTTCCTAATTTACAAGAATTCAGTTTTTCAGCTAAAGACTCTTTAGATACGTCAGCAATTTTCTTTTTACATTCCTTAAGCGATTTTTTTAGCAAATTCACTTTAGTGACAACTCTTTTTTTGCTATAGTGGCTGCTTTCATTTTTTTTTGAACTTTCCGCAAATTCGAATTTCTTTCGTCATCTTTAAGCCCATATTTTAACGCAAATCTTTTTATATTTTCATCGGACCGTTGAAGACGAACAATTTTTCTATCTAATGTTCTTTTTGCAAGTGTGCAGTAATCACATTTAGTTTTTCGAGCATATTTAGACTTGTAAAGAGGGCACTTAATATGCCTAAAAACTTTATTACTATCTAGATAAGAAAATGATGTTTCCACCTTTTCTACTTCACATCTCAACGGGAATCCAGGACAAAATTTTATCTCGTCCACGATGTTAACAATTTTCTCAATCGGTTCAATAGATCCTATAGGGTCATCTGTTATTTCAAACTCTTTTTTATCTATTGGCTCGTCCATTATAAAAATACTTGTTAGTAATTCGTCGTCAATAACCACTTTTTTAGTGCACACAGTTTTTGTAATTTCATTCTCTCTTTTACAAATCATCTGACAAAAAGATACAACTCGAAGATCATCAGTTTGGATATTGTTTCGCAACCAACTAATCGGGTGACATACACTGTCTGCTTTATTGAATATATTTTCAAAAAGGAAATTACTCGAAACGTTATTCGAAAAAATATCACGATTCTCATCATCAATAATAGAAAATTTTTGTTTTTTAACACTTTTCGTATTCTCTTCTCTAATTTCTTCTGAAGCATCTGAAACTTTACGCTTTCCTAAAATTTTATGAGATTCTTCGGATCCTGAGAAATCTGAAGATGATGGTTTTGGCGCGAAGTTTCGTTTTAATAACCGACGAGGTTTTTTGACAGGCTTTGATAAATAACTCGGACAGTTTGGAAACTGAGTTGAGACAACACCTTTTTTTAATCTTGGTACTTTGTAACGCTGTACCTAAAGAATAATTTTACCCAATGATTATTATTTAAATTATATATTGAAATTTTTGAATCAACGAAAACAAGTTAAGAAGCTATGGAGTAGAGAACAGAGGTTATATGGTGTTTACAAATCTTCACATATAAATTGAACTACTTACCGACATAACGTTTCCATCAGGAGCTAAAACTTGATTTTCCCAAATAATATCAGACACTAAAAAATGTGTTTCGCAAACGACTTGACCAGCTTTGCATTTAAAATTACTTTCATGTCGTAAAATTGCAGTTTGCCACTGTTCAACACAATCCTTCGGTACCGAAAAGAAATGGATCTTTTTCCCTTTTAATTTTTTTGTTTCATAGCCATTTGTACAATTCGGTATTATACAATAGCTTCCGCCCATTTTTACACACACTCCACTTAAAAAAACTTAAATAAATAAAAAAAACAATACGAAAATTCCTCTCGCTATTTCAAATGTCAGACGTGTTAGGCAGGCCAGACCGGTAGAGGCGCGCCAGTCGTCACTCTATCGCTGTGGACGCTGTGGACAAATCATGCTCGTTATACAATGGGTCGTGGCATACCCCTGGTTACTTGGGATCGTCACAAGTGCGTTGTCGTTTATGCACATGAATATAGACATAAATGTGTGTGTGTCGTCTGCATAGAGTTATTAAAATAGACTGGCACACTCATAGGGGATAGGGGCACGTGCAAGTGGGAATGTCCGTCGGCGCGTCGGCTAGAAAGAGAAAGGATGAAAACGCGTAACCTCATTTGTCATGCGCATCACGCAGAGAAAGACTTCAAAGAGAGTGACACAATTAGGCTGCGCAATGTGACGTCACAGGCCATATGCTGGGGGGGGGTAGACTGTCAGGAAGGTTAGGCTTGGTGGAAAAAATGCATTGGAAACTGAAATAAAAACAATTTTTCAGCGTAAGTAAGTCATAAATTTATTATATTAATACGTATAATTTATAAGTACAAAATTCATTTCCGCTTATTTTAAGTACACATTTGTCGCTTGACATATTTTTAATTTTTTAATATAAAATAAAATGTTATAAATTTGTAGGTTATTTGACCGTTTCATTTGTGTTGATAAACCCAAAAACATAAATAATCGATGCTCTGTCGATGCTATAACAATTAAATAGTAAAGTTAATTGTTATAGCATCGATTATTAATGTTTTTGGGTTTATCAACACAAATCAAACGGCCAAATAACCTACAAATTTATAACATTTTATTTTATATTAAAAAAATGAAAATATGTCAAACGACAAATGGGTACTTAAGGGGTTATACCACTGTAGAATTTTCAAAAAATCGGATCGACTTAAAGGCCTTGGGGAAGGCCAAATAAGAAGAGGATATTGATATGGAAGGCGAATTGTATGGTGCAGGCATTGCCGATTAAGTGTATGTAAGAATATAATACGATTTCACAGCACGGAAAACTTCAAACGTGTTTTTCCCAAAACCACATTTTTTGAGCTGGCCGGAAACATAACTCGAACAAATCTTTACCGATCGATTCAAAATTTTTACAGTACGTTTTAAATCGTTATCTCCAGCGGCGTACGTAGGGGTTTTTCGAAATTGTGTATATTTTTTTATTTACAAATAATTTTGTGATGATTATTTGGTTCGAATTTAAAACTTTTTCTTCAAAGGGTAGCCATTTTACGAAAAATCAATTTATCAGAAAACCCCTACGTACGTCTCTTGCTACTGTAATATGGAATAAAAAAATGTTTGTTTTTTTTCCAGATCAAAAATTGCGGGAGGTAGGTTTTCGGTCGTGGACCGAAGCGAAAAAAATGTACCAGCGGGGAAATGCTGCAGATCTGCCAATTTGTTTTTGAATTGCTCAACTCGGTCGTTTTTTTGTACTTCAAGATTCATATTAAAAAAGACTTTTTACAGAGTTTCCATTATTCGATTTTGTTTAGCCCAAAAAAATTCCCGAAATATGCTTTTTTTTCGTACTCTACAGTGGTGTAATTCCTTAAAATAAGCGGAAATGAATTTTGTACTTATAAAATATACGTATTAATAAATTTATGTCTTACTTACGCTGAAAAATTGTTTTTATTTCAGTTTCCAATGCATTGTTTCCACCAAAACTAACCTTCCTGACAGTCTACCCCCCACCATATGGCCTGTGACGTCACATTGCACAACCTAATTCAATTCAATTTTGAATTGCGCGCGTAAAATTTTAACCAATGGGAAAAATTCTCCAGAGGTAAACCAAAATATTAAAATACAACATAAAAAATACAATTCAATTTTGAATTGCGCGCGTAAAATTTTAGCCAATGGGAGAAATTCTCCAGCGGTAAACCAAAATATTAAAATACAAAATAAAACTAGCTTTAAAGTTGTATCAACTTTTGTGCTCACTCAATGAGCACTTTGCTTCCTGTAAGCAAATATGATTTGCTTCCTCATAGAGGAAGCATTAAGTATTCTTTACATCAACATTAAATTTTGATTATTTGAGAAGTTATATTCGAAAAATTCATTTTCGAAAATTACAATAAAACACAACTTTCTTATTTTTGAATGAAATGAATTAATCTTATAGGTCAATCGATTCGTCTCGATGCAAGGAATCTTTATTTTCCTTAGGTCAGCTTCGAATTTTGAATATTAGAGAAGTTATAGTTGAAAAACTAATTTTTTAAAATTAAATAAACCATAACTTTGTAATTTTTCAATGAAATGAAATAATATTATAGACCAATCGATTCGTCGCGATGCAAGGAACATTTATTTTCCTTATGTCAAATCAAAATTTTGATTATTTGAAAAGTTATAGTCGAAAAATTAATTTTTTAAAATACAATTAACCATAACTTTGTTATTTTTTAATGAAATGCATTAATAATATAGGTCAATCGATTCGTTTCGACACAAGGAATCTACGTTTTCCTTACATCATCTTTGAAGTTTGATTATTTGAGAAGTTATAGTGAAAAAATGAATTTTACGAAAATTATAAAAGTACATAAAACTTGTAAAATTAAATATTTTGTTAAACCATTGTAAGAAATTCAACTAGGTGTATAATGAAATAACTATGCAAAATTTCATTAATGTATCTCTACGCGTTTTCAAGAAATTGCTGGATCGTGAAATACATCCACACACACACACACACACACACATCTGGACAATTTTTCAGGACATCATGTTAGATATATTGACATTAAAATATGTTGAAAAAAACCTTTTTTAGGAAACTGGATTTTGTCACCACCACAAAGCTTCCTCTATGAGGAAGCAAAATATTAAAATATTTATACAATATATTTAATATACAAAATATTAAAATACAATCTAACGAAGGTTTGACTTTACAAAATACAAAAGTTTTTATTTGGGATGAAGTACCAATGGCTCCAAGATATTCTTTGGAAATCGTAAATAGAAATTTGCAAATTTTAAATTTGTCTATTGGGCATGTGTTACTTACCATATGAGCAAATTTAGATAACCCGGGTTTTTTCCTACAATTTTTACATTTTCAACGTGAACACGGAAGAATGTTGACTAAAATTTTTTAGAAAATAAAAAAATTGTAGAAAAAAACCCGGGTTATTTAAACTTGCTCATTTGGTAAGTAACACATGCCCTTAAAAACTCTCACTAAATGGACACTTTTCACGATATTAAACTTGAAAACAAATTTGAGAGTTTTACCACATGAACTTCAATTTGCAAAATATTTATTGGATGTTGGTAATGAAACATTAAACGATCAGGATAATAATATACAGCTTCCGCAACACTGTATACTACCAGAAAATGAATGCATTGTTCAAAATATTTTTGGAAATTTAATAAAAGAAAAAAAATTTGATGAAATTAGTCACTGTGCTATTCTATCGGCCTGAAATATTGATGTAGATGATATGAATAATAAAATTACTAATTTATTAGATAAAAGTACTGAACACATATACACAGGGATAGCTAGCACAGAAAATTGTGACAACCGTGAAATGCAGAATATTCTTTTACTAGAATATCTTAATTCACTAAATCCACCTAATTTCCCTCCTCATAAATTATTTTTAAGAAAATTCTGCATATTCATGTTATTCAGAAATATTAGTCTCAGTGAAGGATTATGTAATGGAACAAGATTACAAATAATTTATTTTTCTAATCATTTGTTAAAATGTAAAATATTGACAGGAGACAAACGCAATAACATTGTATTTCTCAAACGAATTACTTTGTATTGTGAAAATATATATCCATTCACTTTTGAAAGACGTCAGTTTCCAATTCGATTTTGGCTTTTGCAGTAACAATTAATAAATCTTAAGAAAAAACTTTAGACAAAATTGGTATTGATATTCGAAGAGATGTTTTCAATCACGGTCAACTTTATGTAGCGATGTCTAGAGTTAGGTCTTGGGATTCATTAAAAATTTATCTAGGTAATCAAAGACAAACTTCGTTTGTTAAAAATTATGTTTATACTGAATTGTATCAATGAAAATATTTATATACAATGTACACATTACATTTATTACTTTATTTACGTTTACATAATAAATAATTTCATTGTTACGTAATTCGATTTTGTATTGAAGTAATTTTGGGCGCGCGAAGCGCGCTATGATGTTCTAGTAATATTATTAAGGCAGTATTCTACTTCGAACGCTCGAAAAAAAAGCTATTTTTGTGATTTTTTTTTGAGATAATTACTGAATATATTGATGTAGGGTTTGTAAGGCTTAATAAATAAACTCTTGAAATACATAAAAAAAATTTTTTTGTTTTGTTTTAAGTACTTTTTATAGACAAAATATCAGTTGAACACAACACAAAACACCTCAATTAGCGGATGGGCAAACGGTGAGATAAAAATCTCAAAAAGTACTGTTCCAATTCTTATAAAATTTAAACCACATTTTTTGTACACATATAAGAACATCTGGTAGCAAACATTTTGGTTGGCATACAAAAATAACAAAATGGCGGCTGAAAAAATAAACAAAAAAATTCGTTGTTTTTTTGTCATTTTTTGTAAAAAAAATATAGTTAGAATTAAAATTTAACCAAAATTTTACTACCAAATGTTCTTATATATGTAAAAAATATGTGGTTTAAATTTTATAAGAATCGATCCAGTAATTTTTGACATTTTTTTCCCACGGGATGTAAAAACGTGGTTTCGAGAAAAACGCGTTTGAAGTTTTTTTAACTGAAAAATTATTTAAAAAATTGACTTACTCTTAATCAGCGATGCCTGCACCGTATAAAACACCTTCAGATAGTATAAAATACAGTATAAAACACCTACGAAAATTTCAAAGTAGAATACTGCCTTAGAAAGCAGTCCTTTCTTCCAGATCAATTATAGAAAACAAGTAAGAAGAATAAGGTTATAAATACTTACTTCCCAACAACAGTATATTGGCATTTAATAAATAATCATCTTTATTGTCTTTTCCAAGCCACCATACTTGTACTCTTTGTTGTTTGTTAAAGTCTTTCTTATTTTTAGGAAAGAATCCTAGAATTATTGACACTGGCACAATTTTTTCCAAGCCATTTACAAATACAATGTAGGCGTACTCAACACGCGTCGCATTTTGATCGATTTCAGACATTATTATAAACACAATACCTGACAACAAAGAAATACCGAAGACAAAGGAAAATACTTCGATTACTTATATTGATTTCGTATCTCGCATTTACCAGCGTGCTAATGCGTATTGAGTTGTTGCGCTTGCGCTAGAAACGTATGAGAGGAACACGATGCGACATACGTATTCTAGCTATGGTGACACTGTCACGATGTGTTCCTCTTATGCATCGCTAGGAAGCCGGGAAATTCCGTCGGCTGATTATTTATAGTTTGTTATTATCACGTGACCACAATTTTAGCTCGTGTGCATAGAGAATAACGTTAAAATTCTAAAATAGACAGCCAATTACAAAACACCTTTAGATTTCTGTCTTCTCAAAGGTGTTCTGTCATTAGCTGCCCGATTTTTAGTCCCACCACATGCTAGTAGAGGTGCCACCTTCACCGTTTGTATGCAGGATTTCTGTATTGTACAATTTGAATGAACAGTGATCAGTGATAGTCGACATTTCGCGTTGCTTTTTAAGTGAAAATCAGTGATTAGTGCAAACATTGTGAGGAAGATTATTGACTATACATCAGCCGAATCAATACGTGAGTACATCATTTATAGGTACGCTTTAATATTTGCAATAAAATAAGTGTTAAATTGTGTACTTGAGAAAAACCTAACCTAGCTATACGTGGAGTTTGTTTTAAACAAAATACAACACTTACAACTTGCATCCTCCTTTATAAATGACAATATTACAAATTAAATAGACTAATTTTCCTAATTACAGTCTGTTCAACAAGAGTGTGTGATCTGTATTTTTAAAACTAATAGAGATATTTGAACAATTTTTTAAAAAATTAAAGTACTTTCAAAGTACTAATACGCAATCACTTAGTAAATGGTCCAGTCTCCATCGTTGTCCAGAATGGCCTGGCACCTTCTTGGCATACTTTCAACTAATTTTTCGGGATAGTTCGTTGGTAAATCTAGCCATAAATTTTTAATACTTTGTGACAGCTGTTTTTGGGTGAAGACATGTTTTCTGGCAAGTTTCCTCTTCAAGATACTCCAGACGTTTTCGATTGTATTTGCATCTGGGGACTGTGATGGCCAGTCCAAGGTCGTGATGTCATTTTCCTCTTTCCAACCGCTGCAGAGACAAGATCGATGTTTTGGGTCGTTATCCTCTTGCAAGATCCAATCGGCATTATCGGCTCCAAACATCTTTTTAACAGACCTTAGAAGAACACATTGGTATATCTGCATGTACCAAAAGTTTTGAACGTTCAAATGAACGAAATATTTTTTCCGAATTCTATTTTATCCGGAAATGTTATTTCATCTAAAAATAACCATAGAAATTATAAATGTCTTTCATATTCTTCCATACAAAATTATTGTTAATGCAAATGAATTAATGTTTTATAATTGTTTATAGTTTAAAATACATTCAATACAAAAATTCGTTCATTTGAACGTTCAGAACTTAAACCACATATACCTGCAACATTTTCTGAGCGTTGAGGTTCTCGGTGAAGAGCTCCAAACATCCAAAACTGCTCTCAGAGAAGCATCCCCAAACATGGACCTTCACTGGGTGTTTAATGGTCCGCTGGAGAAATCTACTGCCAGCTGTAGACCAGGCATACTTAATAGGAACCCATGCCCAGAACGACGCTTCGTCAGAAAAAATAACGTTCGACCAATCCCGGTCGAGATTTTCAGCAGCACATGCCTTCCGTTTTTGATATGGGTTTCTGAGAGTAGGGGTTTTTGCCTCGTGCTACGGTACTATATCTTCGATTCGGCCAATCGCTGTCGTATGGTGCTGATAATAATGTGTACTCCCGTTTTGGCTAGTATAGCCTTGGCATCTCGCAAACCGAGAGTGGGGGTACGCTTGAATAGCTGCACGATCGCTTTGTCCTCTTTGCTGGTTGTTGCACGCATTTTTCCTCTTTCAGGAAGATCGTAGACAGTTCCACTGACTTTATATCGCTCAACCCACTTCATAATGAACGACTGTGATTTTTTTAAGTATTTAGCAGCCGCTGCAACGGACATTTTGGGTCCTTTTGGATGGGAACACAAGAAGACGGCTTCAAAACGTTTAGCGTAAACAGAACTCATTTTCGTTCGTGTGCGTTCTCTCGGACGGTTCGAGCGATACTGAAGCGGTATCATAAACGCATATTAGTACTTTGAACGTACTTTAATTTAAAAAAAAAATGTTCAAGAATCTCCAATAGTTTTAAAAATACAGACCACACGCTCTTGTTGAACAGACTGTAGTAGCTCAATCTTTCGGAAGGAAGGTTTTTCTATTTAAAATAAGTCGAATGTTATATTTTATACGACGCCTAATCGTATGCATGAAAGACAGGTTATATTTTCAGCACAAGATCGACAACTGAAGGATTATTTATTTTCATAAAAATGGAGTTCCAGTGGGAAAACGATATTTCGAACGTTTCAGCTTCAGGAACGATCCCTATGTCCGATATCCAAAAGACGTTTCGAAAACGTCCTTAGGACGTTTATAGGGATATCGAACATAGAGACCGTTCTTGAAACACTTTTGGAACGTTCGAATAATTAAAAATTTTTAATTTTTATGAAGTATTTTAAATTGAAATTTGTGAAGGAGAATTTCGACTAATTCTGTCAAATATATTGATAATTTCCGATTGGAATTATAAATTAAGAAATTTGAAATTGAAATTTATTTAATAGGTTTAGATTGGGAAATTTTTAATTGTAATTTTATATTCAAATTTAACCTGAAGATATGAAATTTAGAATAAATATAATTCAAATCCCTCCTTAACGATTATAATGAAAGTCCATGAACTAATTTCATAGATTTTAAAAATAAAATCACAAAAACTAAATAAAGTCTAAATAAAAAGTGAAAGAAGGAAGAAGAAAGTTAAATTCCCTTTCTTATTCTTTAAAAATTAAAGTGTTCTATTTAAGGATGTACGTCCGTCATAAAAGGAAATCCAAGATATTCTCCTATCTATGAAAAATCGAAAATATAAGGCATAGTAAATATCTTTGCGAAGTTTCAAGTCATGAGCCTACGTATTTATTGAAATATCGTGATTTAAATTTATAATAACATGGGCTCTTATGGGAAAAGGGAAAAAATTCGTTCCGAACGCTCTTCTATGAGGAAAAAAGCATATAATGAAATCCAAACTTTTTTTGTAATATTAAGAAAAGTTTTAGTTGAACATCTCACGAAGCTTCTGGGCACAAATTTTTCACCACTTACTACCGATTATGGTTGAAATTTTGCAAATTAAAAAAAAAATACGTCGATTTCTAATATGAAAGATTTAGAGGTGAGAGAATCCGGCAACGTCGCTTCAGTTTCTTGGGAAGGGGGGAAATAGCTGTACGCACACCTCTAAGTCTCTGACAGACTTGCCAATTTATATGAATACAATAGTGAAAAATGAAATACAAATGATTTTTAATAGTGAATTTCGATTGAATATTAATGGATATCAAAAATATTCAATTAATGCAATTCTCTCTTTCGTCCTCGATTTTGTTTTCCTCTCAGTGAAGTAAAAAGTGTATTCAGAATTTTCATTGTAACTGTTGGAAAATTGGAGGTTAATTTTATGAAACTTTGAACGTTTCACGAAATATAATCAAATTTTATAACCTAGACTAATCCAATCATGAAATATAATCATATAATTCATGAAATATAATCCAATTTTATAGTCTAGACTCATTTAATTCATTTTACTTTTATTAATTAATGTAAAAAGTTCTTTGACTTAATGTGTATGTAAATCAAGCCGACTCTTTTTAGAAGCTTTTTAGTCAATAATTATCCAAAGAAGAATAAATAAAGAACAAAGACTGACAGAAAAAAGAAATATATAAATATTTTATTTTAAATTAAGGCCAAAAAGAGGATTGTGAATAAACTTTCAGATGATTGAATATACGCAGGAAAAACTCCAATATGATTCAATGAAAGACTATTTACTAAAATATATTCTAAGTATACTATATATCAATATATTATATCTTACATTTATTTTCAAATAAATATAAAATATTATATTAAATAAATTCTAACATAAATATGTTTTTTGTTATCACAGTTGTAGGTTAAAACTAATAATAATAATAATTTAATAACGCTTAATAATTTATAAAATTTTAAAGCACTTTCACAGAGTTGAATATATACCTGCATTTTTCACAATATTATGTTCTATTTATTTTGCTTTTTCGTGAGGTAACTAATTATCTGCTCCAAAGAAACTTTCCTGAGGCTTTTCAGAGGATCAGAAGATGAAATCATTTTTTTCAAGCCATCTTCACCAGACTGTTGAAATACAGTAATTAAATCGTTCATCTTGATTCCTGCGCTCGCAATTTTCTTTCTCAACGAAAAAGAAACCGTACAAGTTAATGGTAATAATGTTGACATTATGTTTTTAGTCAATTTCAAAGCTCCCCAATGAGTTCTCCGTTCTTCAAATGGCTTCATTTGCATTATTAAATCTGCATCAGTGATTCCCATTTTTTTCAGAATCTTTGAAAGCATCTTGCAATCGTATATTGCATTGTGGGCACCATCGATTGCAATTGCATTTTCTGTTGCTAGACTAGTCAGTGAGTTGCTTTTTTTTCGGTTGCACTTCCGAATCACCTCAAGTGTGTCAACGAAGCCAAGAATTGTTGATGAAAAATCCTCTGTTAAAGAATTATTCTCAATGGCTTTCATCAAAATCGGACCATCAAAAGCAAGATTGTGTACAGCTATACAACATTTTTTTTCGAATCTCCTCAAATAGTTTTGCAATTCTCCTAAGGCAGCTCTGATTGGCACCGATGGCACAATGACACCATGATACAGAAGATCGCCATATGAACTCATCAGTCCATGCACTTCTGTCGCTTTAGCAGAAATCTCACGGACTGGATTCACGTAAACTGAGAAAGTCTCACTTTTACACTTTGCAGCGATTTGTAAAATTTCTGCGTCACGAGATAAGCCTGTAGTTTTGAGATCAAAAATAACAATAGGAATTTCACCGATTTCTTCCTCAATATCAGAAGCCTCATTCTGCGCCGATTGAACTGCAGAAGCAGTGAATAAGGCGCAATTAGTCTCATATGTTACACCTTCCACATTTTCCTTTCTGTGCCTGAGCGCTGCACGTTTTTTTTTTTCAAGAGCAATCTCTTTTTCTTTACTTCAGGGAGTTTGCATTTTAATCTTCTTTTCGCAAGTAATTTTGCACTTTGTGCAACATACTGCTTGAGACGATAACCTGGAGTGACCTTCAAAAACTTTAGAATTTGCTCTGTGCAGTTTTCACCGAGATTTTTCTGACCGATTACACAAGCAAACCTATAATCAGCAGAAGCAGACTTACTGTTGCATATTCTTTTTGGCGATTTAGAGCTCATTGAGGCATTTAAACTTTCGTTCACATTGGAAGACGCACCAGTAGAAAATTTATCTGCATTATCCGCGAGTTTGGAAAATATGTCATTCAGAGATTCGAATAACTTTTTATCTTGAAGTCCACCAGGAACTATTTTATGATCGTAAATTTCCTTGTCTTTAATGTAGCCACACCATGATCCGCACTTACTGTGGTCGTTGAATGCATGATATGGAATACAACGGACTGCTTCTGCCATTTCTTTGCTCTTGCCCCTGTTCTGCATTACGGCATATGTGAAGCATCTGTGGAAGTACGTTATTATATCTTTTGTCATTCCTTTATTTTGTGTCTGCACTTTATACAGAGCTTTCTTAACTCCTGCTGAAGTATGGTTGACATCGGACTGTTTTATGATTGGATGGGAACTAGCATTGCGACATGCTGATATTGTCGAACTGTCATCATCTCCAATCAATACGCCAAGTTGAATATTCTTCTCTCGAAGAACTTCACTTTCCACAGCAATCTTTTTGGCAACATGAGGTTCCATAGCTTTGGCGGATCCAAAAAAGTTTTTTCTGCAATTATGGTCCAAAGAATGATGACCGTTCTCACATTTTTTGCATGCACGATTGCAAGTAGCGTAATCCAACACCAATCCACTCATGGAACCGACAAGAGCTCCAAAACCAATCAAACTGTCATAGTTTCTTCCTGTCCCTATTGTACTCCAACCCATATCATATGAGGCTAAAATCCGAACAACATCTTCAAATGAAGCAGTCTTGGAAATTGATTCATCTTCATTTGATTCTTTTCCATCGGGCGTAGCTGCTGTTAATCCAGGAACTATAAAATTCGATCGAAATTCTTCAGGTCTAGAAAAGAAATTGAAGGAAAATCATTTTAAAAATTGAAGCATTTCTCAAATGAAGATATTTTTATTAGATGAAATCAAAGGAGAGATGAATTAATACGATACAGTGATAGACTTTCATCTTCAAACATACATTCATCGGTGAATATGTTTATTTTTAATAATAAATAATATGTTCAAAAACGATTCGTTGATAAATTCATTTTCAAACATACATTCATATGGCTAAAATACCGATTTATTGACAAATTCGTTCTCAAACATACATTCATCAAAGAATATTTTTTTCATATGCTGTAAAATATGCTCAATAGTGATTCTTTGATCAATTCATTCATTCTTAAGTATACAATCATCGAAGAATAATTTTTTTTTATCAGGCAAAAACAAATATAAATTCATGTAGAAATTTTTGAACCAATCAATATGATCTGTAAATACGCAGTAAAATATCTTCAATAGCAATTCATTGCAAAATTCATTATGAAATAATTATTCTTCGAAAAATAATTTGTTTTTATCTAACAAAAACAAATTTAAATTATCTAATTACAGAGATTTTTCTATCATTTCCACGCTCTGCAAAGTCAGTTCTCGTTCCTTGTCTGCTGCATCAAGACAACTGGCTTTGGCAACGGTTTCTGCACCGATTCCGACCTTTTCCTCATACATTTTGAAGGTGTTTTGGTTAGGACATGGAATGTTCATTACTGAACACAATTTGTTCAGCTGTGTCCATCCTATTCCACTGTGCATAACACCTGAAACCAACAAAAAATTCATAGTTATGTATCAACAAATTTCTCTGAAAATTTGTAAAAATGTGACAAAGATATATTTTTAAAAATATTTAAAACAAGAATGCTTGTCTAAACCTTTAGGCGAAATTACAAAAATAATAACATCGAAATTATTTTCAAGAAGAATATACGTTGATAAAAACTTTTCTAAATTAAATTTGACTTGCACAATATATTGAGAAAAAGATGAGTATCAAAAATGAATAAATGAATTATTTTTTTAATAATTATCCATCACAATTAATTGATTGATTCTTATCATTTGTCGAAAGAATTTTTCACATTGGGTTGTGTTCAAAAAACTTTTACTTTAGGTTAGCTTTTTGTGTTAAACAATTATCTGAATATTGTGCAACCGGTACACACAAGTAGGAAAGTGAAAGAGTTCTAAATTAATCGACAATTTCTAATAACTTACCAAGTACAGCAGTGAAATTTCGTTCAAAAAGAGCATCCCATTTATTATCTGAGGAAATTCGTTGCTTTCCAGTCACGACCTCATTCAGGAGCAAACATTTATGGCACCGCACTGACAATGTAGAACAAAATCCCTGTCGTCTTTCTGATTCGATAAATTGTAAAGATAACACTTCTTTGCACGAACAACACCACAATTGACGACCGAGGACTTTTAGAGAAACAATTATTTCCTCGTCCACATCCTTATCCACTTGTTCCTCCTTATCCTGCACTCTCTGACGTTTCACCGATCTCCTATCGGAATTGTTTTTCCTGAGTTCCTTCGAATGCATCCGCGCTTCATACACTGCTTTCGTCACTCTCTTTCCTTTCCAACGATAGGCTTTACATCCTAATATTTTCGCTAAAAAAAAAACAACACAAAATTTTGCACACTATAACCTCTTCTCTTGCACGTGGAAATCAGATCAGCTGGAGGCGTGCAACGTTGCCGCCGTGAAAATAGCTGTCGCTGCGCATGCCCGCGCATCTTGTCGCGCTGTAGTAGTTTACATTGGTATACACCAATTCATAAGTGCCTGTGAGACTGTACTTAAACTGAGATTCAAAAGTTTCGTTGTCCATGCAGCATCGATTACACATACAATGGACTGCCTGGACTAAACTTTTGGCAGAGAACTTCGCGGACGTTCTTCCTTAAATAAGTAATGAAAAATATCTGTAAAATTTTTAGACTCTTATCACAAAAAATCAATTTTGAATACAGACGTTATAAATTATATAATTTCAAATTAATCCTCTTTGAAATAGAATAAATCTAAATTGAATCTTTCCAAATTACAAAGTTTTATTTCCATAGCCTTATTGTTTGATTAATTTTGAATTGAGATGTATATTGTTAAATAATAAATTTTAAAGAAATTAAAATTAAAATACGACAAATAACAAAAGATAGCATAAAAATTTTCTTATAAAAATCGTTAGACACCCTGAGGTGTGTTTTTGTTATCGTGAAGATATATTCTTATGATTTTTCGATTACAAATAATACTACAAAGTTTACTGAATAGTGAATTTTTATACATTTGCACTGATAGATTTGGACTCCATATACCGGATTGAAAATCATGGCCAGTCCCGAGCGTAGCAATCATACTCATCAACAATATAAAAGGTACTTGCAGCCTGATTCAGGAGAACCCATCCCTTCTTCAACATGGCACAGAAACAAAAAATCTCGAGAAAAAGAAGTATGGTATGTATACAGTAAGATGATGCATTTTATACTGTCTTAAACATTGCTTGGTTAAAAAGTGTTTAAACGTTTTATTTTTAAATTTGATTTCTTTTAGGCTCTCTTGCTTTCAAGAGAAATAGAAAACGCTAGTGGAGGGAACATCAGTGGGAGTGAAAATCAACCGGTTTCCGAGATATGCACAGTGAAAGAAAAGAGTGAGGATGTAGTTTATTCTGACACCCCCTTTCCAAGAATCGTTAGAGTGAAGACTTGTATTGTGAAAAATACTAATGCGAGTACTTCAGAGGTTCTACTTAAAACAAACGAAAGGGACAAGCATTGTGAGGGAAATTTTCAGATTAATGAAGATATCATCTATGACACTATGGATTTGATGAAGGTAAATCTTAATATGTTTGTAAATTTTACTCCTCAATTTAAGTATCGAAACTTTCATAGAAATTCAATATTAATTTATGAAAAATTTTTGCAGGCTAGTGTTACTGATGAATGTGCTGGCGAAGAAGGAACTGATTTTGCTTACAATGTTATCCAGTTATTAGTCGAAAACATTGATCAAATTGAAAATCAAGCAACTGAATACTCAGAGGTAATTTAAATCATCAGTTAGTTTAATTCGTATAATTTCGTCAAGAAGTAATTACATTTATGAATCTTGTTTGAATCTTATTTCTCCTAATTCTTTTGAAAATGTTTAGGGGAGTGAAATCGTTTGAATATAATTACACGTAGGAATTTCAATATGTGCCAATTCAGGATAGTTCGTCAAATTTAACATCGAACTCCAATTTATATAAATTAGTTAGTAATAGTTCATAGGATTAAACGAGCTTACTTTGAATACTAGCAAACTTTCTTTAAAAAGTTAAATTTGAAATTTTCAAAACTTAACTAACAAAGTTGTACAATATTAAATCAGAAATCTCCAAAATAATACAATTTTGAAGTGTAAACTAGCACAGTTAACCATTTCTAATTGTATGCCATCATAATTTATCAATTTCGGAAAAATGCAGAACCTTTTTCAAATTATTATTAATTATTGTTCAAAATTAATAAAAATTGCTCATATTAATTTGTATAATTTTAAAATTGGAAAATTTTAAACATTAGTCATTGAATACGGTAAAAATTGATATATTTCGAAAAAGCAAACAAAACTTGTTTTCAAATTATTATCAGTTATTATTAATAATTATCAATAATTGAATGCTCTCAAAATTGATCAATTTAGAAAAAGCATTCAAAACTTTTTTTTGAAATTATTATTATTAATTATTATTAATAATTAATTATAATTGGTCACTTTCAATTTTTTTATTTTAATAGTACGTATTTAAAGATGGTAATCATTACAATTTAATTATTAATAATCATTAATTCCTGTTACTCTATCAATGTTTAGAAAAAAATTTTTATCATGTTTTCAAAATTGTTAAACTTTTTTAGCTATGTATGTTCCAGAATGAAAACGAAGCTGATGATTACTTCTTTGACGCAATAGATGATAAGGACGTTTTTAATGATATTGTTGAAGATGCGGCGGAAAAAGCAGAAACTCCAACTCAAATGTCTTTTGCTTCTCTAGAGGAAGTGATGGAAAGCGAAGACTTTAACAAGCCACTAAAAATCCCAATCAACAAAAGTATCGCTGAAATAATAATTATGATTGTCAAATATGCTTTGATATATTCGCTTTCGTTTTCAGGAATCTCTGATTTACTTAGTTTAATAAATTGTATCTTCGCCGAACCTATTTTGACGAACAGCAGGTATCTTATCAATAAACTTTTCTATCCGAAATATTGTACAAAACTACACGCAACGTGTACAAAATGCGGGAGTTATATAGGTATATTTGAACGCAAAGATCTTTTTGTGAAATGTAAGTTTCGTCAAACTAATATTGATGTTAAAAACTACGTCTACAAAGATTTTTTTGTGACCATGGATGCTTCAGAGCCCATTTCAAAATTAATAGAATCAAATAGCAAATATTATGAGTATATCATGAAAGAAAGAGGTTTTGAAAAAGGTTGCATCCGGGACATTTATGATGGAAAAGGATATCGAAATTTTTTAAAAAGTTTAAATAAAAGTGATAGACACAGTTACGTTGCAATCACTTTTAATACTGACGGAGCACCTTTGTTCAAAAGTTCTGCTTATTCTATTTGGCCGACATATTTAATGGTGAACGAGTTACCTTTCGGTGTAAGAAGTAAAGAATTAATATTAGCGGGTTTGTGGTTCGGAAAAGATAAGCCGAATATGAACGTATTTCTTGGTCCATTTTTTGAATGCATGAATGAACTTTCAACCTCAGATGTTCAGTGCATGATTAATGGTTTCGAAATTCGCATAAAAGTTTTTCCATTGATTTTCTCTGTAGATTCTGTAGCTGGAGCACCAGTGCAAGGATTTGTCCAATTTAATGGTTCCTACGGTTGCGGGCACTGTCTTCATCCGGGTGAGTGGGTTGAAAATAAACCTAACAATCCGCGGAGCGGAAACATTAAATATCCTCTGTTAGTAAAAACACCAGAGCAAAGAAAGGTGCAGGATACTATCAAACACATGCAGCAAGCAGTTACATCTGCAAAACCGGTTTTTGGAGTTAAAAATTCATCTCACCTAATAAATTTATTAAAGTTTGATATAACTAACGGTTGTGACCCGGATTACATGCACTGTTGCTCTGGAATAGCAATACAAGTTGCCACTCAATGTTTTGGCAATAAATCAAAAAGAGGATTATTTTCAGAAAGTCTAATCCATGAAGCGGATAAACTAATCACCAATATCAAAGCACCAAATGAAGTAGTCAGACTTACTCGTCCGCTATCTGAAAAAGAGTTTTGGAAAGCTAAAGAATAGGAAAATTGGACTCTATTCTATAGTTTTCCAATATTTGAAATACTTTTGCCAAAAAATATACAATGCACTGGGGTCAATTTGTAGAAGCTTTATATTTATTACTGAAAGACGATATTGAAATTCATGAAGTAGATAGGGCTGACAAGTTATTACACGAATTTGTTGCTCGTTCAGAAACATTATATTCCAAAGTTTCAATAACATTTCACATGCACTTACTTTTACACTTAGCAAAAAGTGTTTATTATTGGGGGCCATTGTGGGCACATAGTGCATTTGCTTTTGGATCTGGGAATGGACATTTATTAAAAGTCAATCACGCTGCTAGGGGTGTTCACCATCAAATATGTCGGCGAATCAACTTACAATATAGTTACTTGATGTTAAAAGACCGAGTGTATCCTTTAGTTTCTGTTAGGGTGAGACGCTATTGAACGTTTACTGAGATTAATATGGCCCAAAAAGCTCTGCAGCTTTCTGGAAGCAGATACTTCGGTCCAAAATCTTCAGTTAATAAAAGTTGGGTTGAGGAGTTAAACTTTACACCTGATCGAGCTGTAGCATACAAGAAAATTGTAAAAAATGGCTGTTTGTATTTATCATCAGTAAAAAGTAATCAGCGTTCGAATAACTCCTTTGCTGTGTTGGCTAGCGGCTTATATGTTAAATTGAATCTTTTTATAGCGGACTTAACTACTGCAAAGGAATATAGTATCGTTCAAAAAATTCACACTACCGATGCTTACAGCAATAAATGTGGCATGCTAAAAAAAATTGTAAAAGTATACACTGAAGAATCGGCTGTATTAACTAGTGATATTGCTAGGGAGTGCGTCCATATGAAGGTTCGTGAAAGTATCTTTGCGCTGTTCCACATTTGTATTTTTATTGAATTGCTATGTTTTTTAATTTTTAAATTTCAAAATATAAAATGTTTTAAACCTTTAACGGTCCGGCGTTTTATTTAACAAAAATCATTATAAATAAATAAATAATTATAACATTATGCTATTTTTCTATTGAGCAAACTGTGTTTTTTAAAAGTAGAAAATGACGACATACAACAGGACGTACTTTGGTACTTCATTTTGCACGTCCTTTTATACGTCCTTTTGGACGCACTTTTATACGTCCTTTTGGACGTACTTTTATACGTCCTTTTGTACGTACTTCTATACGTCCACTTTTTCAAGTGGGGGTGCAAAGATGTATATACAAAGATATGTTTTCATTCGTAAGTAAAGTTATTGAATAGTAAAATTAAAAATTTAACAAGAACTTAACCTCAAAATACCTACATGTATTCATCCATATGCAAATTATTTTTTTTATATTATATAGAAATATTGTCAATCAATTTTCAATCAATATTATTTTGTTTTATATATTTATTTTATGCTATAAATTAAGAATGTTATGAAATGAAAAGTATTTCTGAATAATTATGAGTTGTAACGTGGTGGATTTTTACCACATTATTGATCCTCTTCCCAGATTGATTTATCTAATCGGGAACTTAAACAGAACAGCCAGTAGGGACTCAATTAGACATAAGTGTATGAATGCAGTATGAATGTGAGAGAGTTGAACTAGATTAAGTATAAAACTAATTAGATTTAAGCATAATCATACCGCTATTTTGTTTAATCCAGTATTTGCCGTCTACGTGGCTTTCCGATGAACACAAACTTTAAATTGTTTCAGCTATCTATATGTCTCGAGAGGAATTACTTGCCGTCTGAGATGTGCCAGTCGCATACATCTTTATAATTTTAATCATTCTCCAACAATGTAGACAATATAAACCACTTAAATTGTGTAAAGCTTACACTGTTCTACATTTGTTATGAAAAGACACATGAGCTGTCAAAATACGTGGACACAGCCATAATGACTAGCGCTAGTTCCAATTTTGCACATAAAGAGAGCAGCAGCTCTCGGAGCTACGATATTTTCGTAACTGCGACTGCGTACTCAGGCGAGTAACTCCAAGAACCACCAGTTCCGTGCTGGCTGTTCCAGAGTAAACTTACGTTCTATTTTTTTCTGCGTTCTGAGAGAAAAACTAGTGTTTGCAGAGAGACAATTTCGAGACTTTCATTGCCAAAGAGATTGCTTCAATTCTTGTATCCGGGTTCACGGAAAGTAAGGTATGCGTCCGCAAACTACATTTTTCTCCCACTTGAGTTTTTAGTGCATAAATCTTGAGATTTAGAACTTACGTAATTTAGGCCATCGCCCATGTATGGCGGAGCGCCATTTTGGTTAAAACTTTGCATTTCGAGCAATTGATTTTCTGCGTATTATGATTTAGATTTTCTGTGAAATTGGATTTGATCACAGTCAATTTGACTTGACTATAAAGATTTTGAGTTATGTCGAGTAAGATTATAGTTTTATGTAATGAATGTCGCAACATGGTCAACGCCCATTGATGACGTGGCACATTCGATAATCTAGATTTTGTTACATTGCCGTTAGATTCTAGTTAAATTACCGTAACTTTCCAACGAACAAATATTAGATTAGATTTTGTTTTTCAAATAAATTCGAATTATGTTAGTAGTGAATAATAAAGAATTTATCATTGCGTTCAATGAAGACATTTTGTAAAGCTAAATACTGTGAGATGTAGCTTTACAAATATAGATGGCGCCACGTCGTGGTTAAATCTAATCCTATTTGAGACGCGCGGAGATGCGCCATTCCCTTGTGATCAACGCACGCGTCTGGTTGTGATATTCGTTTAACTAGGAAAGAGCCTTATGTGATTCAAGAGATACCTAAGAGAGATATCTCATTATCTAGAGATAAATAAATAATAGAGTTTATTTTCATCTTCGACATTTGTCTTGTGTTTTAGTTCCAAACCCTCTACTATTATTCCACATCAATCTAACAGGTTATGGGCCTTAGTGCACACGGAGGTAATTTGGAATAGAGACAAAGAGATCGGAATAAGCAACAAGAATCCGTAAGTAGAAAAATATATAAAAAGAATCAGTGATGTGCTATCAAAGTGAAGTGTTCTCAATTTTATAAAGATTCATAGTCAGTAAAGTGTTGTTCACTGTCTCTCTCACCCGAAATCCTTTCAGGTTAGAAACAAAGAGAATAAGAATATAAATGAGAAAGAGAGAGACAGATATAGAAAGCGCGGTAAAAGAAAGCACGCCGCAGTGCAAGGTTAGTGAGGAGGAGTGTAGATATATATACGTGTAACCAGGTTATGTATATTAGAAAGAAAGAGTGATAAGAATATACTAAGATATATGAGCGGTGCCGTATATCAAGGTATAACAAAAAGACACGGTTTTAAACATCAAGATATATATAAGCAGTGCTATATATATAGAGTAATTTTGATAACAACCATAAAAAGAATTTTTAATATAATAAAGTAAAAGTAACGAAAGTTGCCGCGGAGTCGTTTAAGTTTTGAACGCGTAGCTGTTGTGTGTTTTCATGTGCGCGCGCGACTCTCCTCTTTTTCTTTGCAGTGCAGGAAGATGAACAAGAGAGAGTGTGCATGGAAGCATATGGCGTTGCGTGTGAAACAAACTAACAATATTAAAGTCTGTTTAATTCACGGTGCGGTTAAAATAGATTTTTCCCCAAAAATAATAATAAGAGTAGGAATTTTGTTTTCAGCACCGAACAAAAAGAGAAAAACCTACGAGGAGAAAATTTGAAAATTGAAGGTTAAAGATTGAGATGGAGAAGGAAAAAAACCAAACAATTGAACTGACTACCGCTAGGGCAACAGGTAAATAAATAAAAAGATTTGGATATCCAAGAAGAGAAATATAAGTAATTTCAAAAGAAAATTATTTATATTAAGAGAAAATTCAAGAATTTAAGAATAAAAAAGATAATTTCACAGTTAAATTATTTATGTTTAGAGATAAGAATGGAAAAAGAATATAATTATAAATTAAATAAATAAAAACACGTTACAAATTTTTTTGGTTATATATAACAGAACGAGAAGAGACTATGGATAGTTATCAACAGACAGAAAGGATTGTAAAGGAAAATTTGACAGCTCTCAAGCCAATTGAAACGACAGAAGGCCTACTAATTGTGGGAATACTGACTACGAATGGAGATCACATCCTCCTACCAACTGAAAAGAAAAAGTTCAATGAACTCTACTTCAAATGCATCGAAAATCCGAATGAACAGAATATAAGAGAACTTGCTTAATGTACTTGAGAAATGTACTTGCTCAAAAACATAAAGAAGAAAATGATGAGATGGTTCAACAGATTAATAGAAGAGAAAAAGAGAAAGAAGCCGAAAGAGAAAGTGAAAGCAGAGAAAAAGGCCAATAAGAAGCGCTTAAAAGAGGAACAACAACAAAGACTGGCACAACTAGAGGCTCAGCTACTAGAGCAAGCAGTAAAACTTGAAGAGCAGACAACTCAATCTCAGGCTCTGAGGGCCGAACTAGAAGCCAAAAATAAGAGGATCCAGACACTTGAGGTAACTAGCCAACTAAATTCTACTGTACAGCAAGGCAATATGAGTAATGCAAGTGTAGAAAATCTTGATTTGTCAATAATAGAAAATCAAGGAGTAAATTTAACTTTAGATTCTACGCGATTACTTTATGAATCGATTTCGGGTTTAAAGAAAACATTAGAGTCAAGTAATACCGAAAAATTGTCGAGTCAAACGCGAAAATATATTTTGACAGAAAAATGCGATATTAACATTTGGCTAGATAAATTACAAACAGAATTAAGAAATAGGGACTTATTAGATGTGATAGACTCAAATGTTCCAGAACCAGACAATTTAAACGAAAGTAGGCGGGAAAAGAGAAGAAATATAGTAAGAGAGATTATAGCCCACAACCTAGATGAGACTCATTATAAACCAATAATAAATACAAGAGATCCTAAGGAAATGTTAACAATTATTAAAAATACAAGAAAGATAGAAAGAAATGTCACTCACACATCGGTCAGAGCGAGGTTGTATAATCTACAAATGTCAAAAAATGAGAAGGTAGCAGATTTCTGCAAGAGATTTGAAGATATTGTAAGAGAGTATGACTGTAGTGATGCGCCGATCCCTCTGACTGATGAAGAGAAGCGGTCAGCCTTTTATTAAGCGATAAGCTTGGCTATACCGCAAGTGACTTCACATAGTATTGTATTTAAACAAACAAATAAGAGGCCTATAAAATTGGATGAGTTAAAAAGTTTTATATTGCAGTTAGAGGCTGAAGAAAGAGCTCGTAATGAAAGAGGAGGAATAGGAACAACAATTCAGATTAATAAAGCAACGTATGAGAGAAAAAAGGGTGTATGCCACAAGTGTGGAAAATCCGGGCACTGGGAAAACGAGTGTCGCCTAGGCCAAAACGAGTGGCTTTGTTACAAGTGTAACAAAATCCATGAAAGAGGTGAATGCAGGTATGAGAATTTAAATAATTTTAATAACACAAACAATATCAACTCAGGTAGTAGAGTCGATAGAGGTTTCGGCAGATGTAACATGAGAGGTAATTTAAGAGGAAAGACTTTCGGTCCCAGAGGTAGAGGTAGAGGTAAAATTATAAGAGGAAAAGTCTTTAAGAACAGAAGAGGAGGAAAGAACACATCACATGCAAAGGCAACGGCGATGGTAGCACAGACACTTCTGGAAGACCAAAATCAAGGTATAATTAAAACAACTAATAATATAACTTTTTTAGCGGATTCGGGAGCAACCGAACATATAGTAAACAAGAGTTTTATTTTAAGTAATTTTAGAATAGGCACAGGTGGTTGTATAAAGAGTGCAAATAAAGATTCATCTGCAGACATAGAGATAGACGGTATAGGAGATTTATATTTGATTTCAAAGGAGAATAAAATCAAATTAACAAATGTTATAGCTGCAGATAACATCTCGAGTAACTTGATATCACTGAGAAAATTTGCTGATGCAGGTTTAGGAATTTATCTAGATAATGAAAAATTAGAAATATTTGATAAATTAACTAATGAAACATATCTATCAGGAGAATATGAAAAACGAAATTGGATTTTAAAGTTTTCAGTTAAAAATAAAGAGAAGGAGAATTTCAATTATACCCCATACTCATGTACAGCAGAGTTTGTTAGTGATGAGGATAAATTTTCGAAGCAATCACAGACCGTATCAAAGATGTTAAACTCACAAAAGACGGAGGGAGAAAAGTTAAAATCAAAGGAGATGAGTTTACAGAAACTGGAGTGAGAAAGAATAAAGACAAACAATTTGATACCGTCTGAGATTGGGAGGGAGAATTGTGAAAAAGAAATCAACAAAGAAAATAGCAAAGAGTATATAGATTTTCATTTTGACGAGCATACTATTAACAGAAAACTAGTAAATATAGATTTATTAGAGAATTGTGAAGAGTTAAATAATATAAAGATGATAGAATTAAACCCAGAGAGTAGAAAAGTAAATGAGATGGACAAGGGTATGCTTTGGCATATAAGATTAGGTCATCCAAGCTTTCCGTGGAGGTTTTCAGTACATAATAGTTTTTATAGATGATTTTTCGAGATATGCCAAAGTAGATTCTATCAAAAATAAGAGTGATGCATCATACTGTTTAGAAAAGTTTATAAACTCCATAAGAAATCTGATAGGAAGAAACGAGAAAGTATGTTACATTAGAACAGATAATGCAAACGAGTTTACAGGAGGAGAGTTTATAGAGATTATGGAAAAAGAGAATATAGACAAAGATTATGCTCCACCATATACTCCTCAACTGAACGGAACAGCAGAAAGATTCAGCAAAACAATACAACAGAAAGCAAGAGCACTGTTGATTGACTCAGGTTTACCAGATACTATGTGGGTACTAGCTATTGAAGCTGCTGTTAACTTGTATAACAGAACACCACATAAAACACTAGATTTCGGTATACCATTAAACAAATTAAATCCTAATATCAAAACTCATTTTGATAAAATTAAAAGATTTGGCTGTATTGCATACTGTTATTTACCAAAAACAGAATCAAAATTTTCCAAACGAGCTATAAGAACAATTTTGGTAGGGTACACGAGAACAGGATATGTACTATGGGAAGTTACAACTGGAAAGTTCTTGATATCAAGAAATGTAAGATTCAACGAGAAATTGGTATATAAAGATGTACATAAGCAAAATCAAGGCATTAAAGAAAACATCTTAGAGTCTGAAGAAAGAGAAATAGAACACAAACAAACAGAAGAAAAAGAAAAGATTCCTACTGAAGAATGTTTAACAGAGACTCATGGAGAAATCCAACAAGTAAGAGAGAATACACTAAAGAGAAAGATTAATGAGGATCTTGAGAAAGAAGAAGTAGCCATACCAAGAAAATCTAAGAGAACACACAAACCAAACAAAGATGATATTTGTTTACTCAACCCAAAGAGAAGAAGTAGAAAACGAAAATGTAAAACAAGAAGAGAGACATGCTGCATTAGCTATAACAAGTAAATATCCACAAAACTATAAAGAGGCCATGAAAAGTGATGATAGAGAAAATTGGACAAAGGCGTCAATTACAGAAATAAAAGTAATAGTAGAAAATGAAGTCTTTGAGATTGTAGAAAAACCTATAGATGAAAAGGTGCTAGAGTCAAGGTGGATTTTCCTTATCAAAACAGGACCAAATGGAGAACCTTTATATAAAGCGTGATTGGTTATTAAAGGTTTTCAAGATGATAACTTTTATGAGATAAGAGAAGTCTACGCACCTGTTTCGGGTTTGCCTTTAATAAGAGCAGCATTCACTATCATAAACAAATTTATGGAAAACTTGAAAAACCAATCTATATGAAGATTCCAGAAGGCTATGAGTGTGATGAAGAGACTAAGGAAAATAAAGTGTGGAAACTAAAAAAGGCCTTATATGGTTTAACAATAAGTCCTAAATGATGGTATAAGAGATTTGCAGAAGAGGCACGTAAAATAGGTTTAGAGAATGACATAAATGAGCCCTGTCTAGTTACGTGGAGGAAAGAGGAAAAAGTAGTTTTTATAGTCTTGTATGTAGATGACATGATTACAGCTGGAAATGACATTGAAAAGATGAACGAAATTATGAATCACTTCAAAAGGGTGTTTAAGATAAAACATTTAGGAGAACCGAGACACTTTTTAGGAATGAAAATAGAAAGAAATAGAGAAAAACGAGAATTGACAATTTCCCAGCATGACTACATAGAGAAAATGTTAGAAAGATTTAAGATGAAAGATTGTAAACCACAAAGTATACCCATGGTCACGAGGCAAGTGAAAAGAAGAGAAATGAGCAAAGAAGAGAATAAAGAAAGCTCAAACACTTTCACGAAAGCACCATATAGAGAAGCTATAGGGAGTTTACTTTATCCAGCGAGATCCACTAGACCAGACATAGCTTTGGCTGTAGGTTTATTAGCGAGTAAACAAAATGCTCCGACTGAGGAAGATTGGAAGGAAGTCAAAAAGGTTTTCAGATATCTAAGAGGGAGGACCAAACTAGGTTTGTGTTATAAAGGTAAAACAGAAAATATGGAGGCTTTAACTAATGCTAGTTTCAGAGATAGAGAAAACTCTACTTCAACGAGTGGTTACGTAATAAGATTGTTTGGAGATCCGGTGGCCTGGAAAAGTCATAAACAATCGTATACTACACTTTCGACTACACAAGCTGAATATCTAGCAATGAGCGAAGCTTGTAAAGAGATAATTTCACTGGATAAAGCTACAAGAGATATAACAGGAAAAACGATGTACCCTGTTACATTAAGATGTGACAATAGTACAGCTGGGAAATGTACAGAAATGTTAGGTAGCCATAAGTTGAAAGATTTTGATCATGAGGTTGAAGAGATTAAAGAGAAACTAAAGAGTAGAGAAAATACAGGTAAGAAACCACATATGGCTGACTCCCACGGTGATTTTAATAAAGATTGTGTATTGAAAGGTAAGATCAATGTGAGTTGGATTTCTACAAAAGAGAACGTAGCAGATATAATGACAAAGCCACTACCGGCTCCTGCACATTCTGAGTTGAGAAATAATTTAATGAATATAGAGTTTTAAGAGATAACTTATATTTTAAAGATATACTTGTATTTAATTTATAGAGTTTAATTTATTCACAGAAACTAACTCCGAGAGGGTATGAAAAGGATTAAAAAGCAGAGAACGCAGAGAAGCTAAGAATCAGACATCGGGTCAACTTCTGTTTGCGGAGATTAGATTATAAAGTACAAATCAACAGTATTTTGTTACTATTTTACCAAAGTTCTTAAAGAGGATAAGATTAATGTTAAAATACTTAATTATTTTTTTTTGCCTGAGGGCCTTAATATTGTATTAATCCTAAGTGAAAAGTGATTACTAATTTGTAAAGGGGGGGAGTGTGAGATGTAGCTTTACAAATATAGATGGCGCCACGTCGTGGTTAAATCTAATCCTATTTGAGACGCGCGGAGATGTGCCATTCCCTTGTGATCAACGCACGCGTCTGGTTGTGATATTCGTTTAACTTGGAAAGAGCCTTATGTGATTCAAGAGATACCTAAGAGAGATATCTCATTATCTAGAGATTAATAAATAATAGAGTTTATTTTCATCTTCGACATTTGTCTCGTGTTTTAGTTCCAAACCCTCTACTATTATTCCACATCAATCTAACAAATACAATCGAACTTAGCTATTGATTAATGCGTTCCTAAACGCACTTCTTTTGATTCACGTGTTTCTAAACGCATTTTTTTTGAGTTACGTGTTCTTAAACACATCATTCTTGTACATTCTCATCTCATCTCACTCACACAAATTATACATCATCATTCTATCCTTATTCTTAATAAACACGTCATTTCTGTTATATTTTAAACTTTGAGTTTGATTTGTTTTACGCCCCCACGAAATCCCTCACTGGCAGGTTAGCCGGAAGCGAATTATTATTTTTCAGGTTTGCTATATCTTATGGAGTTTTGGAGCGGTATCGATTGATACTTGGCGCCCTTCGGCTCAATTTGCTCTAACAAATTTTTTTTTGTACGAACTTAAGCGTTGGATGTCAGATTTGTAACAGCACTCAGAGGTCGACAGTCCCTTAGGCTGAGACTGTTGTTATAAAGTTCTGAACTTTAATTTCCCACTTATAGAAAGAAAATTGCAGATAATACAAAAAAATAGCAATAATCATTAGGTATTATCAGTCATAATCATGATTTTATTAGAATAAACTTACTAAAAAAACAACATCAAATAATGATATTCATTTCTCTGCATACTTATAATATATTAATTATTTATATAATAATTGCTTACAAAAAAATTAACCATGGAAAATATTTAGGCAATGCGCGAGGCCTCCGATTGTCTTGATACGGTCCTGGAATAGACAAAGACATATTTACCCGTCCGGTTTTTTTTCTCTCTCTAAAGCCGACTTCCATTTTCCCCACAGGGTTAGCGGTCCATTTCTATATGTCGATGCAAAGTACAAAGTGTTTTGGGATTTAAGTGATGCGGTGTTTAATAAAAATAAAAAGTGAATAAGGAGAGCATTTCGTGGAATTTAAGGTTAAAAAGTAGGTATACTTTATTATATTAATGATAACCCAGTGGGAAAAAAGACATTGTCATCCTGAGGACGTCCTAAAGACATCCTTAAGACGCGAATGTCAGTCCAATTAATGGCCTAAAGACATCTCAAGTCCAAAAGACGTCTTTAAGACATGAGTCGTCTTTTGGAAATCAATTGGACTGACATGGACATCCAAAGGATATCTTTAGGACGTCCTCAGTATATCAATGTCTTTTTGCCCACTGGGAAATATTAATTTAGTTTTGCTACAAAACAAATAGTATGTATATGAAAGTGTACATTGTCAGAAATGATATACACGTGAGTGTCTTTAGATTATGTTTGCATGAATTTTTTCCATGTTAAAAAAGTGGTCATATTTACTTTCTTAATAGTTTTTTCTTTTTTCTGCAGTGACATATTATTGAGAAATTAAACAGAATATATACACATTTCCTTTTATAGGAAAATAAAATTTCCCTGTTCTCTTGCAAAATTATTTGTAAAAAATGATGTTAAATATAAAATCTTTCTTGTGCTTAGAAAAGTGTATAATTTACATTTTTGTATTGGATAATTGAATTTATAATGTATTTTTGGCGTTAAAAGAATATATACTATGTTTGTTGTCTTTTTTTTTTTAGTAATTATTTGAATGATGGCGTCAACTGTTGTACAAGCGTGCTCGTTGAGCCAAGAAACTTATAAATTTCAAATAGTCGAATTCATCACTCGTGGTCCAAAAAAGGGAAATAAACGGTCTATTGATATAGTTCCATCCAGTTAGTTCGAGGGTATACCAAAACCACAGATTCTAGATTTATCAGAATGAATGAGCTCTGTTTTCTTTCTTGAAAGTTTGAGTATCTTTTTCTTTCATCTGAGAAATGATAAATCTCATAGTTGCACATGTACGATAGCCCACGGCGTAATCTTTTGTACATAAATCTCTTATGATAAGAAAAAGGGTAAAATTGTAGCCAAATTCATGAAGCCGCCTTATAATAATAAAGACATAGATATTTTATATACGCTTGTGGAAACTGAAGGAAATGCTCTCGATGATTGGCCTACTTAGGCTGGCGTCCCATGATTGCGTTTTGCGTTGCGTCATAATGAGAGAGAAAGAGACAGAAGTATAATTTTATCTTTTTTTCTCTCATTATGACGCAACGCAAAACGCAATCATGGGACGCCAGCCTTATTCAGTCAAAATTAGAGGTCATGCTAGTAAGTAACATATTTCATCTACTGTATATCTTATTATTGCTGTGCTTATTTTTTTGTATGAGTATAAATCGTATAAACAGAAAGATATATGTAGAGTAGAGTGGGGCGAAAAAGCCACGGGGCGAAAAAGCCATTTGATTATGATTTGATAACAATGATGCTCAGCAATTTCGCAATGTACTTTTTGAGATCGCCACTAGAAGGCGCACAAATGGCAATATGAATGAATATATCAGCCAACTTGACAAATCCTGTGAACGGTCGTTTTTAAAACACCACCTTTTCTCAAAATAATTTTTCAAGTTTTATTTCCTTTTAGCGCTTCAAATTTTTGTGAAAAAAATTTCTGGTGAGTATTTTCTGAATCAAAATAGTGTTCTGAACGAGAAATATGGGTTCATTTTCTTCGTAATACACTTGATTCAGAATGCTTTTAGCAAAATCTCGGAAAATAGGTTATGGGGCGAAAAAGCCAACCATACGGTGGGGCGAAAAAGCCACCTTATCTTAGTTTTTAAATTCTTTTTTTAGAAAAATGGTGCGAGTCTACAAGCTCAAACGAGAAAAACAAAACGTTTAAAGAGTTTTTATAGGAAATGTAATATATTTGGCTAAAACCTAAATAAATAAAAGAATTATTTATATTTAATATAAATATTAAATATCGTTAAATGAATTAATAAATTATTTATAATATTATATATATATATATATATATAAATTTATATTTTAATAAAAAACTGTTATTGGATTTTTAAATTATTATATATAAAAATTGAAAAGATTTTATTTTGAAATAAACATTTATAATATATAAATTTCTCATAATATATTTAGCCAAATATATTACATTTTCTATAAAACCTCTTTCTAAAACATCCAAAAAAACAGCTACTAAGAGAGGTAGACCGGTAAAATTTGAGGAACCAAAGGCAGGGCCAAGTCGCATTAGCCGTTCGAAACGAAATGTCGCAAAATTTCCACAATATTATTCTGATACTGAGTGATTGACGATTTAACATAATGTTAAAATACAATTTTTTGTAATAAACATTTGAATTTCATGTTTAAAAAATGGCTTTTCCTCGATTTTCAGTCTTAATATGAAACGACTTTTTCGCCCCACCTGGTGGGGCGAAACAGCCATTTCGAATTTTTTTTTCCAAAGGCTATAATTCTAATACTAATCATTATAGACAAATAGTTTCCACATAAAAGTTTTAGCCAAAAATGTAATGTTTGCAATGGTACCTCAGTTATTTATTAACTTTTTCATTTGCGAGCTTTATAGGGCTCAATAGTAAAAAATGGCCATTTCGCCCCACTCTACTCTAATAATTAGTCAATATAGAAATAAGACTTTTTAATATTGTAGAGTAGAGTGGGGCGAAAAAGCCATGGGGCGAAAAATCTACGGGGCGAAAAAGCCATTTGAATATCATTTGAGAACAATTATGCTCAGCAATTTCGCAATGTACTTTTTGAGATCGGCACTAGAGCGCGCACAAATGGCAATATGAATGAATACATCAGTCAACTTCACAGATTCTGTGAACGGTTGTTTGAAAAACACCACCTTTTCTCAAAATATTTTCTCAAGTTTTATTTCCTTTTAGCGCTTCAAATTTTTGTGAAAAAAATTTCTGGTAAGTATTTTCTGAATCAAAATAGTGTTCTGAACGAGAAATATGTGTTCATTTTCCTCGTAATACACTTGATTCAGAATGCTTTTAGCAAAATATCGGAAAATAGGTTATGGGGCGAAAAAGCCAACCATACGGTGGGGCAAAAAAGCCACCTTATCTTAGTTTTTCGATTCTTTTTTTAGTCTTATAGAAAATGTAATATATTTAGCTAAATCCTAAATAAAAGAAAGAATTCCTTATATTTAATATAAATATTAAATTTCGTTTAATTAATTAATAAATTATTTATAATATTATATATATAAATTTATATTTTAATAAAGAAATATAATTGGATTTTGAAATTATTTCATACAATATAAAAATTAAAAAGATTTTATTTTTAAATAAATAATTATAATATATAAATTTCTCATAATATATTTAGCCAAATACATATATTATATTTTCTATAAAACCTCTTTCTAAAACATCCAAAAAACAGATACTAAGAGAGGTAGATCGGCAAAATCTGACGAACCAAAGGCAGAGCCAAGTGGCATTAGCCGTGCGGAACGAAATGTCGCAAAAATTCCACAATATTGTTCTGATACTGAGTGATTGACGATTTAATGTTAAAATACGATTTTTTGTATTAAAAATTTAAATTTCATGTTTAAAAAATGGCTTTTCCGCGATATTCAATCTTAAAATAAAATTGCTTTTCCGCCCCAACTGGTAGGGCGAAATAGCCATTTTGAATTTTTTTTTTTCAAAGGCTATTCTAATACTAATCATTATAGACATCAAGACCTGAACCTAAGCAAAGAATCGAAAATCGTTCTACAATACCAAAACCGAAAAATATTTATTCTAAAATTTCGACAACCGTGATTTCAAGTATTTCAGTTTCTAATGTTTACGTACTGAAAATTAAATCAATTGTTTAAATTTGTATTATTTTTATCAGTTCGATAAATTACGGATTAATATTTAGGAAAACAGTCATCTTGTCATAAAGAGTGATATATTCATAATGAAAAACAATTTACTTCTGGTGCTATCAGTAATAAAATATGCTCTACATGGAATACTGGTAAGAATAATAATTCGTCGGCTCAGTCTTCTTCAGTTGAAAAAGAACATGAGAAGAAAAGTGACGGATGCTTAGACAAAAAATCTGCCTGCTTCGCGGGCACATTCTCATCGCGCGCGGCTCGCTTCGCTCGCAAAAATGAGCGCGCCTATGGCGCGCGAGGGGTCGAATATAGTTCGATCGTCGAGCTTCGCGCTCTGTGTTGCGCGCTTCGCGCGCTTTTGCCCTTGGTGAAGCTTGCGCTTTACAGGACGCTTGAACCTGTATGTTTTTTTTTAATTTAATTAAATTATATATTTTTTATATATAATTTATATTTTTATATTTTAATTTATTTTTTTATATTTTTTTAATTTATATTTTTATATATTTTTTAAAATTTAATTAAATTAAATTTAAATTAAATTAAATTACAGCTTTGAATGCAAAAGGTAACTAATTTACTTAAGGTTCTATCGACCTTAAGGTTGTATGTAAAAAAAATCGATCTCTGGTAGAATTTTTTAAAAAAGGAGCTATATTTAAATAGAATGATGATTTATATGCTAAATTAATTTCAATTTTTTTTCACCTTACCGATGCGGAGATAATTAATGTCAAAGTTGACTACTTTAACATGTAATTCATGAGGAATGCATAGGCACTCTCCAAATTTTCATTTTTAGTAACTAAATGCTCTGGTAGAGAATTATAAAAAATGTCAGTATTTTTGCTGCTTCAAAGTATAAATTTTTGAAAAAAAAAATCAAATTTATTCACCACGTACTTTAATAAATAATCTCATAAAATACATTGAAATTTTAGTAAGTGTCAAATGGATAACCGTAACCGTATCCGGATTTGGCAACACTGTTCCCTCTCTCTAGCTTACTTTTGCTATAGTTACTCGATATTACATGTTTTTGGCAATGTTTTGGCATTTTCCACTGATTTTATATTGACGGCAGAAGATTTTATTTTCCTCGCTCGACGGCGCCCGACGGAACCCCACTATTTTACGGGGATGCAATTGAATTCAACCTTAAGGAGCACATTCTCATCAGGACACTCGCGCTTCGCGCTCGGCTCTGTTTAACAATATTTTTCACGATTAAAACGAAAACTACTCATCCTATTGAAAAATGGCCGAAGGAGAACTTGTAGATCTTTTTAAGGCGAATAATTATGTTTCTTATCATTTTCTCTGCATCTAGCGTTTTTTGGCTAAAAATTTGAATTTTCGATTTTTTAAGGAAATTCATAAAGTTGTTATGCGGATCCTATAGGGCGTTCAAAAAGAAACATTTTTCATCTTCAGACTTTTTTTCATATCGACCGTTGTTTGGTTTCTAATTTAAGTTTTCTTTCATTTTTTTTTAGATTTTCAAAATGTTATGTCATTCAATTTTTTTTTATCCAAAAAAGTCATTAAGAAAAATTGTTAGACTTTTTGAGTACTACGAACATCCGTGCATAGAATTTGTAAATTAAAAAAAAGTGGTTTCAAAAATTTTCAAAATGCTCCAACTTTTTGAATTTTTATCCAAAATGGCTGGCCAACGAACTTGACCTTCATTTTAGGACACTAAAAGAGTATACCAAAGGACAATCCAATCGGTCAATTCTTTCGAAAGTATCGTGCTCACAAACTAAAAATCTACACACACACACACGCGTAAAAACATGTTTTTCGGGTTCAGGGGGTCAAAAAACGTGGACATTTGACAAGAACTAGAGGGGTCAAATTTTACACAAATCCAAGACCTTCTCTGATGAGAATGTAAAAAACTAAAGAAATCCACATGGATCGAAAAAGTGGTAAGAACAAATACAATTTTTTTTAGACTATTATTTAAAACAATTTATATTAATTTAATTTTTTTCTAGATATTGTAATGATTATATCTATTCTAAAAGAATTACTGTTGATTTGAAAGAAATTAAAGAAAATCAGCAAATAATAATGCAACAGCTTCCTTCTATTATAACTGACGTGGCAGAATAAAACTTTACTGTTAAACATAATATCAGTATGCCGTTTAAAACCATGGATGAGTTTAATGATTTCAATCAAAAACTTTCAACGATTGACGAGTTTTGAACAGAGTTTGTAAGTCTAAATTAAAAATATTATTTTCCATGGAAAAAATTTAATTCTATATACCTATGCATATATTAATGTTCTGTGCATTATTTATTTCTTGTTACAGACTTCTTCACTACATTCTTTCGTGGATAGACAATTATGCTTAATCAAAAGCTGCACAAAAATTTTTCGAAAATATTTATCACGAGACGTGATAATACAATTTACTTCAAAACGAAAAGTGCCTGGAAAGTTTTTGATCAGTTCAACGATATTCTACGATTGCATTTTAAGTAATTATCATTTTTACTCTTTTAAACTTTTGTTTCTTTAACAGTTTTTTTTAAATTCATAATTTATAGGTGTGATGACAAAGACGCACATTGACGTTCATACTGGAAGAGCCATTACAGAACAAACTTTTCTCAGCATTGTAGGAAAAATCTTTAACAACGCAAAGGATTGGGATGGTCAGAGGCAGAAAAGAGCCGTACTGCAAGCAATGGAATCAGAACATCAAAGACACAACTTGCAAGAACATAGTGAGCAGAGAGAACGGTACGATGATGAAGAAACTGATCCAGATATTGATGACTAAAACTTTCCTCTTTCCAGGTATAACCTGATATGCAAATCGCACAAAAGCTAACTTTTAAAAGTTACAGTTTTTAATTATATAAGATGCGTTTTAATTTCTTTAGTATAATAATATAATATTTTATTATAGAGATATATAAAAATGTTTATTTTGAGTCTGAAAGAAAAAGACTGTATTAATCTTACGCGTTCTAAGTTAATGTTTTGAAAAGTACATATCATGGAAACTAAGTTTTTTATTTATCACTAATTGCTAGTAGTTATTACTGCAATTAATAATATGGTTCGAAGAAAAAGACTGTAATATAATTTTAAGAGTTATATGTTAAATAATTATTGATAATAAAAGGTTACTGTTTGCAATACTAATAATTTATTATGAATTGTTTAACAAAAATATGTTTTATTTAATTATAAAATAAATAAGGTACTGACGTGGTCAGAGTAAAGACCTGATTTATAAATAATGTATAATTAAGATCGCCTTATCAGGGCCTTGTAAGTTTGCCTGATAGGGAACTTACCATTTTGAGCATGACCGATCCTATAGGGTCCGGATAGATTTGCCTGTTACGAACCTGATTAATAATACGGCAACCTTTCCAGGACCTTATAGAGCCTTATAGAGTTTGATGTTTTGAGTACCACATCGGATGCAAAAGTCGATTTCCTCAGATGTAGCATTTTTTTCCAAAATTTTGTACGCTTTATCCATGAGTTTTATCAATTTCTTGCAATCTTCAGAATTCATTTTCAATATTGTAATTTAATTGCTCACTGAACAATACTCTCGTAAAACACTTCAATATTTTGTTAAAACTTGAAGTCTAACTAGAGATTAAATATTAACACGAGTTTGATATTCCCGCTTATACTTGTCGCTACTTGGTATAAATATTTCTCAGCTAGGTGACCAATAGAGAAATGAAAAAATCTGCCCGCTTTGCAGGCACATTCTCATCGCGCGCTTCGCGCGCGGCTCGCTTCGCGCTCCGTGTTGCGCGCTTCGCGCGCTTGTGCCCTTCGTGAAGCTTGCGCTTTACAGGACGCTTGAACCTATATGTTTTTTTTTAAGTTTAATTAAATTATACATTCCACTGCCCTAATTAAAAAATAATACTTATGACGTAATGAAATTGCACTTTCTAGAAGAATTTTTTCTCATACCTGAGGGCGGATGTTACGTCATCACAGTTTTGACAACATTAATTTATTTTAATCATTAATCTAGAAGCTTCGAAACTTAGCACGGACATGAACCATCGAACGTTCTCGAGTGTCGGTAAATGTCGGTAACAGGAATCTTGGTTTAGAAATCCCTCTGCTTATCTACTAGCAGTACACTATAAAGATGCGCAACGTTGCATGCGCGATTTTTATTTTTTTTAACGCTGCTATCCCCCATAAAAAATTCAAAAAAATATGTTATGAAGGACATTCTAAAGAATGTTTACGAAAAATATGAAAGTGGTCACTCGAGAACATAACCTCAAAAAAAAATTTTGAAAAATTCAAAAATTTTTTTTGACCTGAAATTTTTTTCGAAGAATTTTGTAATTTTTTCTTTGGAATAGCCTCATTAGTGACTAAAACATATATTTTTTTCATCAAAATTGGTTGAGCCTTTTTCGAGAAAAATCACTTTTTTGTTTTTTTTCCATATCTCCCACAAAAATGGGATTTTGAAGTTGAAACTTGGTGGGCTTTCAAACCTTATGGATACGAACTTATGACATTAATTTCAGCTTTATATGTGCGAGGGCAGATTTCACATGCTTATTCCACTAGGCCCAATATATGAATATTAGATCAATTTTTATTATGAATGTAAAATTTATAAAAATTGTAAAATTTTAACGTGAATTTCTTCACGTTAATTGTACGTTAATTTTTTACATTTTATTTTTGAAAAAATCAAAAAATGTCATCTATTGTCACGACTTTTATTATTTAGACACTGTGACGTGGTGGATTTTTACCACATTATTGATCCTCTTCCCAGATTGATTTATCTAATCGGGAACTAAAACAGAACAGCCAGTAGGAACTTAATTAGATATAAGTGTATGAATGTTAATGTGGATGTATGAGAGTTGAATCAAATTGAGAATAGAATTAATTAGATTTAAGTACGATCATACAATAGCCGTATTTTGTTTTGTATTTCCCGCCTGCCTCACTTCCGAAGAACACAAATCTAAGATATTTCCAGCTATTTATATGCTTTCACAGAGTTACTAGCCGTCTGGGATGCGTCAGTCATCTATGTATTTTATCGTTTTCATCCTTCAAAACTGCAAGTAAACGCAGTTAAACATACGCACAACTTACATTGTTGACGACCTGTCACAACACATGTACGCAACCATCATGGTTAGCGCTAGTTCCGATTTCAGGTCGTAGAGAGCAGCAGCTCTCGGACATACGTTCTTACGCAACTGCGACTGTGCGTTCAGACGAAGAACTCCAAGAACGATCAGTTCTGTACTGGCTGTTCAGAAGTGAACAAATTTAGAGTTTCCGTGACAGTTTTTCACTGAGAATAAATGGAATTGAGCCATTCCAGACTTCCGCCAGGAATACTATGTAGTTAGTAATTCCATTTGGGTCTTCGGAAAGTAAGATAGGCGTCTGCAATTCACGTTTTCTCCCGCTTAACTTTTTTTTTTGTTTTTGGAGAGTTACGTAACATATTCTGCCAACGCCCATGCATGGCATTGGGGCAGATTTTCTTCGTAGTTTAGAGTATTGAGATAATATTTTGAGGATGTTAGATAAAATTTAAAGCCCTACATAGATAATTATTAACTGATTCTGGTGTGTAAAATTATGAGTAATTCTTGATACCTTGGATTTTTTTATTCGGAGAACGAAATCACTCAAAATCACCCAATAACTAAAATAGTAACGTACGATGATGTTTAGAATTTTTAACTTCTTAAAAAGAGTAGAGCAATCTTTTGAAAAATACTACAAAGAAAGTAATGTATTTAATATATTTATTTTCTGTTGTGACAAAATTATCACAAGAAACGTTTGATTTTCCTTGCCATGAACACGCCAAAGACGTGTTAGCTTATTTAATACAATATTACTTGGAAAATAGAATGCGACAATTTGCTCAGATAAAGATTGCGGAATTAAAAAAGACTAATTTAGAGCAAAAGAAGCGAGCAAAGCTTTAAAATTTTAAAAAGTTTAAAAATTTGCCAATAAAATATAATATACCAAATAAATATAAGTATACATTTTATGTAAATTATTTAATAATTTGTTATTTTTCTTGTTTCTGTATTTAAAATTTTATTGACAATTTATTTGAAAAATGTTAAAAATGATTTAAATATTTTTAAAATATTTAAAAAATGAAAATACACTTTTGAATTCTACAAAATTATAATATTTATTTATTGTATAAATCCTATTCCTTATACTATTTTTAATAATAGATATGTTTTATAACAAAATTAATTTTTATAGACGTCTTTATTTTTTACAGGTTTATTATAAGAATAAGCTAAATAAATCATTGTCTGACTTAAAGAAAATATAGTCTTTTAAATTTAATTAAATCAAGCGTAAATTTCAACAATTATAAATGTCCAAAAAAATAATTTAATTTAAATTTACTATTTTCATGGTTTAAGATATGTTGGAAGATGATCGATTATTATTATCATTATCCTTCTTCGGGCAGGGCAAACAAATGCTCCATAGCACTGCGATAAAACCTATTGTAATATGCCCATTACATTAAACATCACCTAATAGAGAGCTTTTTGCCATAAATGCATATATTTCTCTATAGGAGATGACATCAAAATCCTCTGGGCTTAAAAAGTAGTCCCCAAGATATTTTTCTCTAAGTATAGCAAGAGCATCACATTCGCATAATATATGATGCGCTGTTTCTTCAGAGTAACCGAACCTACGACAACGAGGATCGACCTCAAATCCTATCGTGTGTAGGTGTTTATTCAGATGACAGTGGCCAGTTAATACCTCCACCACGATCTTCATCTGTCTCTTTTCCATATTCAATAAGTGCTTTTACCTTCTTGAATATGACGTACTGATGCACCTCTTCGAATGCACTAATTCTTTGACTTCATCCCAATGTCTCGCATGTAACCATTGAGCCCACTCCTCGACTACTCCTTTAGCTACAGCTTGTGATATTCCACAGTAGGGTTCTCGTCCAATAAAGGGCATTGAAGCTCCCTTTTTTGCCAATGCATCCGCGTTTTCATTTTCCAAGATATCCTCATGACCAGGCACCCAAATTAGTTTTACCCAATTGACCGCTGATACTTGAAGAAGGACCTGGATACAACTCCATACCAACTTGGACGTAATCACCTGAGAGTCAAGGGCCTTAAGTGCGGCCTGACTATCAGAACAAATATAGATGTGCTGGCATTTATATGCCCGCAAACATATATCTGCAAGACACGTCTTTATAGCAACCACCTCGGCTTGGAATACTGTGGGGAATCTACCAAGTGCTATTGAAATTTCAGCCCTTGGTATCCTTATGATCGAAGCATATGTAATTATTGGCATGATTATCATAGTAAATAACCAGTGTACAACTTTAGGTTGTAACGGGCAGTCTTGTCGCCCGTCACATATTTCTATCCCTCACTCGCTACAACTGTCGATTTACGTCATCGAGCGGGCGGGGCGGGGTCCCCTACCACCCGCCGGCTACTCTTCACGTAATTGCAAGTGCTTA